>JABASC010000153.1:0-60274 GCA_019776185.1 Plutomurus gul
AGTTAATTGAACAATAGTTATAAGAACTAGCATTCCGTCATGCGGCATCAACAAGACAGGCTACACACATATAGTTGACTTATTCTGAAAGTTAATAAACATAAACTTAGCACATCATTTCCAGCCATTGGATAGTGTACAGTAAAGCTGAACCATGCACAGTGATTATTGTTTAGACATTTATGTTTTAAAGTCTAAAAATCCTACCCACTTGTAGTAATAGTATTTCGCTATTTCGACACAAGTCGAATTGTGCTAAGCATCAAAAACTAAAAATACAATTTGAAATCTTTGACATTGTATTCTCACATTCAGATTATTTGTTTTCTATTTAAAATCTGAATGCTTATGTATACCCACTATGCATACATTGAGTTATGATGTGGATGTAGCATGTAGCATACCATAATATGCTTACTTGGAGGAAAATAGATTTTAAAACATTAAACAGTAATCGCTATGCAAACTTTTTACTACTAGTATACTCACACTTAATCAGAACGCAGCATATGTAATATACACAGAGTTTAGTGTGCGTTTCAGGTAGCAGTTCACTGTCTGTGTTATATATGTACTCTTGCCTACTCGTTACACTATGTACGGCCTCTTACTTAGCTTCATGTGGTGCGATAAGCAAAACCAATTTCTGCACCATTTTTAACTCTTTACCCGCCAACAGTGCAAACAATCTGTAATCCCCGTCCCTTCCAAGAGAACAATTAGTCTGCAAAGCTTGGGATTACAGAATATTTGACCCAACCCACTTTAGTAGCAGTGAAGCAAAGTCCGGTCCAATGTGCACCTTTGTCTATACATATGCATTCTAAGGCGTCTTTAGGTTGAAGTGGTTTAGGATTTTGTCATCAAAAATCATTTTGCTTCGTTTTACTCAAACATTGTTTGGGCAGTTCCTTCCTGTCTTCGTTACCGCGATGACAAATTTATCCCTTTATTTAAGCTCTCGTCAAAGTCTTTTTGCTTTCACTACATCAGCTTTATCTCCAACATATGAGAGAAATATTCTCTAAGACGCACTCTAAGATGCACTATAAACTAAACTTGACTTGTGTCTTGTCTCGGACATTTTTGTGAAAACTGTGAAACGTCGCGAGTTTTGGGTATCATTATGTTATAAAATCAATATTCACGGATTCTAATGAAATTTTCTGGGTTTGTCAAATTAGAGAACTTAGTTTTCAGATTTTTCATTGTTACAGATGTACATAATTGGTTGCAAAAAATCTACGATTTTTCATGTTCACATCATCTATAAGTGAAGTGCTGTGTGCTCTATAGCAAACGCTTTTATGAGAGATTACCTACATATATCTCATAAGAACCGCAAACAGAATCTCGACAAGACGCCAAGATGGCTTATGTTACATTCCCGTTTTGGTGCTTTAGGGGGGAGAGATAAATACTTACTTAGCGAACGTCTTTTACATACACTGTTCTGTCTGATTCCGGTGTAGAAACAGTTATGTGTTGATCGTAAAAACTAATATATTGCAGATGATAAACTAATATGCATAATTGTGTAAATTCTGTAAATTTCTTCAGACTACCACATAACAAATTATGGTTTATTGTTTGAATGATCTACTGAACTCATGGAAAATTATTTCAAAATTCAATTATTATTGAGCTTTGAAATTGACCTCCTCGAATACTTAAACCTTCTTTTTGTGTGAGGTTCATAAGGTTCTGGGGTACGATCGAGGTGAAATGTAAAAGTGGTGGCCAGTTAAGTTTATATTTGTTAACCTCCTCTTTTTCAGAGTGTAGCAATCCACGTTGGTTTCTATTCATTCAATATATGAATGGGGTTTTCAAGATATTCAGCTGCAGCTAAAAACAACTGTACCATAGAGACTAATATTATATAGCTCATTTTTAGTCTGTTGACAGCACGCCAGTTGTAGCAGATTTGTACGGCTAACGGTTATGTTACGATATTGGGTTCAAAAGAGCATTTACTCAAAAAATGTAGCTACTACTACAATTTGTGATTAAGTAATAAAGCTAGAAGGTTTGTGGCAGCAAGACTGTGTGTGAATGGAGTCTTTTTTACATCCTTTGTATTATGAAAATAGGAAGCATGTAGTGTGTAAGTGGTGATAAAGCAAGATCGAGTCGTTGCTTTCTTCTCTCTAGACTAGCCAGTTTAGACTTGCTTTCTCTCTCTCACTCTGTATGTGAGTGATGTTTGTACTCTTAGATGCTCGAGGCTCATATATTTTTTGAATAGCGGATGGTGATGACACTCTCGGATGAAGCGTCTTCCTCTATTGCTTTCCAGCTTTTCTCTCATGCATTTCACGCTATATACTTCGACTGTATGAAATAGTTGAGATTTTATGCCTCATAGATGCTGATCTTTTAATCGATCTCACCTGCTTCACTACTATTATATAGGTTCTTCATAAATATTAATATAGAGTCAACTGTAACATACGAGATCTGCCGAAATTGGTGTACTTTAGTGATATATACTATACTATGCCTTCTTATGTTATTAATGGGCACACATTGCTGGGAGTCTCTCTTACATTATTTTCGAAATGGATTCTGACTGCAGGAGAGCTAATTTAAAACTTTTGAGATTTTGCCAGTTCAGTTGCGCTACTTTGCAACCATGAACAAAAGCGTGGTGGCCCATTGAATGAAAACATTGAATTACCAAGTACCCGCACACATTTCACTTAATTTTTCCACAACCAACTTTCTACTATATATGCACTGTGTCTTGTCCTTTCTAGTTGTAGTAAATGCGAGCGGAGAAATAATTGGAGACGCGCGCTCAAGTAAGACAAGATTATTTGTTAGAAACTCGTGCGTGAGTGCAGTCCTAAGTGAGTTGCTGGGAACGCTTTAACCCACACTTACTCTCTTTACAACTTTATAACTAGAGTAGTGGGTACAATTCACATTGCAGAATTGCTAATATCAACTTTACCCAATTTCTTGAATAAATCACTCTGTGTAACACCATGTCAAAACAATTCCCTGAATTACCATAATTCTGTTTAAATACTAAGTGTTGATTTCATTAAAACTAAGATACAAATAAATATATCTTATATTACCGTTTCCTTTTAAACGCATCCACTGCATGCAATTATGTATGTGTATCATGTTAAAAGAACGTCCTCCGGTCTCCCTAATTTAAAATTAAACGTGAAAGCCTTAAAACAGGATGCACATAGCGAATATAATATTTATCACGGACTCGTGTTTATACAATTTGTATGTGATCATACAGTATAACTCCCCTATATTACTCACTGGTAGATTGTTTGAGTGTTTGCCTGTCTCGAGTAAAGAGTAGGAGTAGTAGTAGGTGCCTAGGGCACTCGGAGCAAGAGCAGTTCAGTCAGATAACAGGAAAAAGTATAGAATTCAAATGTAGTAGTAGTAGTGGGAGATAGAAGGAGATGCGCTTAAAAGTTTCACCGAAGGTGAAAATTCGGTCGGTGGAGTTTTTCAGCAGCAGCGACAAGAAGAAAATATAGGATAGGAAGGCAGTACTAGGGAGTGCATTGAATGATTCTGGCCGTGAGTACCATGTGAGCATGCAATGCGATACCATATCATATGTATAAAGAAGAGAAAGCGAACGAGTGAGTACTTTCTTTCCTTCATCTGTGCAGAGCATAGTCTGTTGCTAGTCAGACTACAAGAGCTATATATATATATATATCTGACTGAGCAGCACAATGCCGTGTAGTACAATTGGAAAATCGTAGGAAGGCAAGGCACAAGCCTCTGTGCACATCCACACACAACACTGTGTAATATTACTACGACGGCGAGGATGAATTGGGGAAAGGAGAGCACAGGGTGTATGTATCGATCAACTCTCTTCCATTGCGTTCAGTCAGACTCCTGGAAAATGTCGCTGGAGGATGGAGGAGCAGCGCTTCTCGCGCACATCACATCTTCTCCATCCAGTCCCAGCAAAACCTCAGCCAGCAAGAAAGCATTGCAAAGTCGGTCTGCTGGCTTCGCTGTATGAACCATTCCCAATGTACTCTATACACAGTCTACTATTACTACACTGTAGTAGTAGATATACTCTTTTCACATATTCAAGGCAAGCAAGCAACCTCAACTTCCTTCACTACTATGTGTACACATTACTGGTAGCGCTGCATGGCTGCTGCCACTGCATATAAGGCACTTCACCAGTCTACAGACAGATAGGCATAGACGTTGGTTGTGGCAGAAGGCATTCCGTATTCTTTGCCTGTTCGCAGAAAAGGAAAAAGAAGTAGGAGAAAAAGAAAGTAAGAGCAACCTGGCTGCCAACGAGGAAAGAAGAAGCAAAGCAGAGGAAGTGCAGACTCAAGATCCAATGTAATGCCAAGTGAAAGAGCGAACAATCGGCCAATGTTATACCACAACTCAATGTATAGCACAGAGTCCTGTCTGTCTGTATATTGTAGGTAGTAAATAGGTAGGAATACCGAATCTATATGGGGAGGCAGGACACACAGGAGAAAAGGAGTACTTCTGCTGCTGCTGAGTAAGAATTCTGTATTCCCTGTCTTCTCGCTTACTAGATGAAGCAGAGATGAAAGTGAGAGATGCTGCATGCCGGCCTAATCATCGCACATCTATTCCTCTATTTAGTCTTGGGCTACCTTGCCTCGTGCATTTATGGCTCTCTGATTTACCTTATCAATTATTCAGCTGTTTGTGAACTATGTCAGCTCGAACGACACACATTACAACACATACGTAGTCACTCGAAAAGCTCTCTCCGACACTTCACACTAGAAATTTTCTCCCCTCGTTGCTGCTACTGCACTCTCATGTCCTTCCTCTGTTTGCTGTTCCCTTCCAAAAATTCAAGTTGCTAATGTGTCCTGCTAGCATATATACACAGTGCGTAAGTGGATGATCCCTTCGCTCTCAAACACACGCACGCACAGGCTCTTCGAGACTGTCTCGGCCTGCTAAGAAATACTAGAATTTCAGAGATCGTCATCTACTTAATTCGGCATCATTCTAACTAATGTTCAAGACAGTGACAGGGAGCACAGCTGTTAAGTCCGCCAATTACTGGCAATGATGCATTTCCATTGGTTCATATGGCGTGCTGCAGCCCAGCAGCACTAGTATTTAGACTTGAGAAGAAGAATAAGTGAACGGCTAGGTCCTTTTAATATTCTACATTCACATACGGCTCTAGCACTATGTACAACTACTACTAGCCTGTACTTGTTCCTACAGTCTACAGTGTGCAAATCTCGAAATAGTCGTCGTCGTCGTAGACGACGTGGACTGCTGCTCTAATCTCCAGCGTACGTACGTTTGTGCAAGTGCTTCTCAACTGACTTCAACTGACTTTCACTCGGGCTCAACGGAACAGTTTCGTTCAGCGGAGTAAGTAAGCGCATCTCGTCCTTCCTACACATTTTGGGCCAATGCTGGTGCTGGTGCTCTCCACTCAAACGGATTGTACTCAACAAGCCATGGCATAGCTAGCATACGTAGCACATCTCTGCTAGTAGTACTCTCCACTCTGCCACCATCTGATACAGACTCTGCACTTTCTCCTCTCTTCCTCAGTCGGCTTTTCAATCAGTTACACATCCACTACCACCACCACACACACTATATATATATATATATATGCTACATTCAGTTACCCAGTCGGACTTTTTTCGCAGATAATCAATCTGTCTTCAGTAATTATTAATTCATTAGTGAGCCAGTTGTGAAGTCGTATGAATTTGTGTTCATTTCTCCACCTGCCAGTGAATTTCCAAGATATCTAACGAGTTTTTCCACCCACAATTATAAATAACATTCAGTGTCTTTAAAATTTGAACTACTGTACACAGTTTTCAGAAGTGGACAATAAAATTTGTGGTGTAAACAGAACCGTATTGTGATAATCACCACACGGACTATAATCATCTTCCTGTAGTTTGGTGGACCAGATATTATGAAAATTAAGTTTTCGGATGGAATCATTTAAAATTTTGTGGTCACCTTTTCTCAGTTTCCCACAATGTTAATTATTACAACATTTCACACTGAAGTGTTGCATTGTCAACGGTGAGCTGATAAACTCTTGTAAATTCCAATATTCACCATAGAATTGTAAATCTACTTGTTGATGATGGAGAATTTAAAAAAGGATATTGTACAAACATTTTCTAATGTGGGTTGGGAAGAAATCCTTTTTGAAAATCCAGCGTTAGTGTTGTGCCATTAATTTGTAAATTTACAACCAGCGGATTTACATTGATGGTGTTTACTGCTTTTACGAAGTTTATTTCTTACGATAAGTTGGAAAAGGAAAGGGAACGGCGGACTTTTATTGCTACAATCTCTACTACTAGCGATTTTTTACAAGGTATATAGCTCATGATCGTAACGGGATAGCTTGTCCTCGCAACTGGGGAGAAATCTAGTGCAGGAGCGAAGATAAAAAAGGTAGGAGGACATGAGAACATTAGTGGAAGAGGATACGTGCCATTGATCATAGTGAAACTGAAACGTTCTCGCCTTGGTTTGTCACAAATGCTCGAGAAGAACAGTAACAAAGGACAGCCAGCAGTCCGTTAAACTCATAATCATCTAGAAAATAAGCTGTCTGTGTGTCTGTGTCCCACCTCATCTATTTTGTGGCTTTTGGTCTCTTCAACATTGGAAATCCAGTTTGTATTCCGTGTATGTGAAGAGAGCAGCCAGAGCCAGACAGCCGCTGTTGCTTTCACGAAACAAGATTGACAACAGTCATCAGCTCAGTCTAAACTGACTCAATACATTTTGTTGTTGTATTTTCTCCCTATAATTTACAATACTCATTTTCTGCAGAAGAAAGTGGGATATCTCAAAGGTAGTTTGCTTTATGTTCGTAATGTAATGTGGGTGAAATGGTGTCATTACTCGTGACAGCAGCGACAACGACTACTGCATCTATAGCATCCCCTGTGAGTATCGTCTCTTGGTCCGGCACTTGGATTTTCTTTTTGGCAGCAATCCTCGGACTCAGTTTCAGTCTCTGTCTTGTGCTCACGGTCTGTACTTGTCGCTCCTTTTTCACACTTGAACCCACGTCCACCTCTTCCGAAGAGTCTCTCGTCGGAATTGACTTTGAGGCGGAAAGTGACGAGGAAGTCAATTACGAATACACAAACTACAGCTCGGACTCTGTGAATTTAATGGCAGAAAAAACGAATAAGAATTTTGCAAATTCTAACCTGCAGCCAAATCAATCTGAATCCAAAGGTAGAAAAGTCGTCGGATTGAAAACAATCATAGTGGCAGCGAATTTTTAATTTGCTTGCATAAATAAACTGTGATCTTTTCCTACGCTAGGAATAAATTGGAAATTGTTTACATTCAAAAACTTTCCTGTGGAAGCAAATACAAACACATACATAAATAAATATTCAGAGGGAAAAATGATTTAACATAATACAGTAAGGTCCTCTGCTCGGTATCACTCTACTCACTCACTCTGAAGTCGCTCTGGAGTCACCGAACATAGAAGAGGTTGCCGTCAATCCGTTTCTCGCTGTTTCATCTTCTTTGTCATTCTATTACATCTTCAAATATCTGAAATAGCATAAACGAATGTGGAATAAAAGTATCGAAAGCAAACACACACATACACACGAGTACAGAGAGAGATACACAGATACAGATACACAGGAGACACGTGAGTGAGAGAAAGCAAAGATATGTTTGTTCTATTGTAACAAGATTTGCAATCTTACAAATATGCAAGGCGTATAGCTTACATTGTACTACTTCCTGATTTAAAAGTCTGTGGACAGAGAGGAGAGAAGAGCGAGAAGGAGAGTGAACGACGAGTGAAAGTAGATCAGAGAAAGTGCACACGCACAACATACAAACACAGGGATACAAAAACATCAGAGCACCGTGAATAGCTGAGGATTCCCTCCGTTTAAGCATCGAAGGGAAGGAACCCTGGGATTTCCCCATTCTTTCTTTACATTTGTCAGTATTGATTGAGAATGAAAACGAAACCGTAGGAGGGAAAGGGAAAGCAAGAAGAAAGAGAAAATGTTCCGAGTGGCACAGCAGAGTGATAGAGTTGAAATTGAATAAAATAACAGAAAAGACGAGAAAAAGTATATATATACATATAAATAAATATATGTACATCTCTGTATGAACATCAAGCAATGCCAACAACATCTCATAATGCACGGAAAACCGAGAGCATTGCCGACGTAGAAGTAGCCCATACCTGCTGCATAAGTATGTACATAAATACATGGAAAGTTAGCCGTCAAGCAGTGAGAGAGCACAAGTAGACAAATACATGCAAATAGGAAAACACACGGATAGTATGAAGACCCGTCACTCCCCGTGTACACAACAGTAACAACGGAATATACCAAAGACACAGATACACAGATAGTGTGGTAGTTCCACTCGATCGTAAAATGATAAACGCAGATACCAATAGCAAGTAGAGGAGCCAGTATGAAGTTGTAGCAGTGTTGGTGTAGGCGATAGTCATATTATATGTATGCGTGCACGCCGTGTAGCGACTGCACACACAGAATGGAAATTGAACTGGGATTTCTTTTTCAATATCGAGAAGTGGAGGAAACTAGACAAGAAACACAGTTTTGCATGCAAGAGTATTTCTTGACTGCTTCGTCTTCTCGGTGGGCACACACCAACCAGTCTCTGTCAGCAGTAGTACAGTCAGTAAATTCCCGACAAGCACAAATAAACCAACAAACAACTTGTACGAAAAGAAAACTCATCATTCTTATTCTCTGTCTCATCATCAGTGCCACCACGACAACTGCCTTTGCCACAACCTTCTCCTCATCCTCCTCGACGACGACTATATTCACTCGAGACTACGACTTCTATACAGACAAGCGACTTTGCATTCCATGTGCTATTTCCTCCCCGTCATATCTGCATCTCATCTCGATATCGCTACTATCTGCATTTCTCCTATCTCGCCATTATTATGCAGCAACATCTGATGTAGAGAAAAAGTCCGGCCGTACAACAAATGTTTCTTCGACAGAATGAATGAACTGTACGCTTCTACTGTCAGCTACTACTACTACTATAAGTAGTATATAGGTACCTTGTTCTCGCTTCCTGTCTGTCTCTCTGGCTCGCTATTGATGCTGAATTGCATACAGTGGCAGCAAGACTGCATCTTCGCACAGATGAAAAATGAAGAGAGTCAGCTCCCATTATTATTACGGTCGTGAATGGGAATTCGAGTGTTTCTGTGGTGCTAGTCGTTGTGATAGTGATACATCTCCTTCAAATTACAGTAGACCTGGTGCTGGAACGACGCAGAACGCAGACACACTGAAATTATCTGTTACATTCCTTACAGTGCTCGGGGCTTCGGTATTATGTAGCTATCGGTAACAATTTCCTCTTCTCTCTCTGTCTCTTCACAACTATTTGTAACGTGTGAAGGATTCATGGGCAAACTCGAAGGTAGTAGTAGCACTCTGTACACACTGAACGGCTATAGTGTATAGTGCATACATTTAAGACGTTCATACAAGCATAATAACTCTCGCTCTCCACTGTGTGTGTACCATTTTATGGTGTGTGCTAGCAGTCGTTGTCCAATCAACAGCCTCCCTATCTATATGCGAATCCTGGCCGCGATTTCTTTGCCAGTCACCGACATCAGTCAAGATATCAGTCTCATCTTTACTTGCAGCATCAGCACTATTCTACTTACACTTTCAATGATGATCGTAGCTATGATAATTCTGACTGCAACCGTGCTCGCTGGGCTCGTGCCTCTTTGCTGAAGGCAAGATATCAGTGACCGTTCAAAAGAGTTGTGCAAGATATTTGATACTTACTACTTACCTCTTAAGGGACTACCACCTCTACTACTCTAATACATATATTCTCATTCAGCATTGTATGTACATGCTTATATACACGTGTAACGGGGAAAATGCTCGAAAAGTAGCATATTTGTACTACTACTAAATACTACTACTGCATCAGCAGTAGTATTTTTATCAACTCTATAAAATTTCTAGTAGGTGCAAGCAAACCAACGATGTTGTGATACAGTAGGAGTAACGTTGGAATTTGGACTGACTGCTAACCAACCACTAACACTACCAACATTCAAGTCCCCCCGGAGATGAAAAGGAGAAAGTAAGACAGAGTAATGAGAATCTAAGAGTTTCGTGCATAAAGAAGTTCTGTCTCTGTGTGATTCAGAAGGACTGATGCAGTCACTGCCCTTAAAATCGTGCTTCTTATTGTACCAGTAGAAAAAAGTAATAGTGGTGAACCTGTGCGCTCAAACTTGACTTGAATGAGCTACTGTGACTATACATACACACTGCATTCTGTGAAAAACTTCCGCTGAATCACATAGAGTTTCTAAAGACGAAATAAATTCACACAACTCTACACATTCAAAGTGACTGGGTTGAAACAGAGTCTTAGTCTCCATGCTCTCAACTAGATTCTACTACAGTAGCGATGCACAATAATACATATAATACTATTACTATGACCCTTGTGTATACATGTTAGCAGTAGTCTAGGAGTACATCTCTTAGACAAGCCCTATAGGACTTTCAACTCACTCTCTCACCCAACACACAAAGTGTGAAGCGAGAAAGCAAAGGATCTCTCGTCGTGTCGGAAATCGCATAATAAATCACGAAATAAATTATTGAGCATTGTGGGGATTATTTTGGCCAAGTTTACCAAGAGCCAAAATTTAAATCACCAAAGGGTGAAGGCTCCGACGCAAACGAAGTCAAATTCTAAGGAAATTCTTACATAATAAGACACCAACACAACCAATATATGCAAAACATTGCACCGTCTTATTTTCACTCCTAGTACACACATACGTACACAGCTCAATGAATTCAAGTCGTCTTCGTTCATTCAACAACAACAAAATATTTATGCTGTAAGTGGAAATAAACACACTCCACGTGCTCCTCGTTTAACAAACCACATGGTTAATCATATTCACGATTGTGCAACCCTTTGTGTGGAAACTTAATCCATATTATTTTGATAACGGATTTGTAAAGATACCCTTTGAAATTGTGTACACACGTAATAACGATCTGTTTACCAGGTGAGCACTAGTTCAAAGAGACAGTCAATCATCGACATCCTCTAATGATCTTGGCAAGAACAAGTTGTTTTTCCGCATGAATGCTTCCATATATTGTTCAATTATAGCATCCAGTGAAAGACAATAAAATAGTGATACTGTTTCACATGATTAACTGTAAGCGAGGACGTCTGTCGTCCATTTAGCGACGATAATTCTTGCGCAGACCCCACTCTGGATCGGTCTGCTTCGTCTTTTACGTAATCCATCCTGGAACCGTGTTATGTATACCAGGTGCTTGACTTGACCCTTCTGGAGCCCACCGCTATGGTCGATTTAGGCGGATATGTTATCATTATTGTGGAGACCAAAGACAAAAAGATCAAATTGTATGGTACGTAGAATTCTCTTAATGCAATTCCTTATTTGTTTTGTCAAGTGTACAAATGTATGTTTTCGTTTCACAGTCCTTACAGTACATACTGTCATATCCATAAGTATGTACTTTGGGGAACAAACTGTGTTCGAGATCATTTTCCAATGAAATGAATGCGCACATGTACTTTGCCTTGAGTTGCTTTCGGTGACAGGATGTCTGTCAACCTACCACGCTATGTGCTCCCCTTCAGATTATGGCTCACTCGCGAATATACTAAAACTAGTATTTTTTCCAAAAAGATCATCGTTTGCATAGAACCAAGCAACAGAAGCTACAGATATAAGGAGAAGTATAGACGTAGTGTGGGCGTGTGCACTTGCAGTCAAATGTAACCTGAGCGCCAACACTACTGGGAATACAGAATCACATTAATATTACTACGCATTATTTGGCGGAGGTAGACGGAAGGCGGGTGTACATACATAGATGGTCTTTTCGCCTTAGACAGTGAAACAGTGCAGTGCACACTCTACAGTTACCCCAGGTCTATGAATATACTACAGTACAGACAGACAGCGTAGTATATTTTGTGTGGTTAAAATTGGGGAATTGTCGTAGACGCAAATATGATGTACTTTATTTCGTCAATGTGACACAAAGAAACGTGTGTCTTCAAAGCCATTGCTGTTTTTTGATAGTCTCAGCTTGTGCGAATAAAAGAGAAAAATGATGTGGGATTTTGCTATCTGGTTTATTATATTGCTGTCATTTTGCGTTTTGTCTGCGTGAAGCTTGAAAGATGACAGTTTGCCAGAACATTCAGGCTGCCATTTAATGTCCAATTGCAACCACACGTACGAATATTGCATTTACTGTTTGTAGTAATCGTGTGTACTCATCAGAAGAGTAAGTAGTTAAATAAAATTGTGTTAACACAGTTAGAATGGTGTATTGGAGAGAAAACATTGAGATCACCTACTTCAGCCGGAGCTGTACACTTAGCTATATGCTTTATGAAGTATAAATGGGTATACATAGGTGTATAACGCACTGTGAAAGAAGAGGTTTGATATTCACGACTCTGCTGGTTCGTCTGTACAAAGAAATTGATCATCCCTTGGGGGGTGAACATTCTACGGAAATTGGTTTCTATTTTTGGGGAAATCGGTTTATGTGTTTTACTTTTCTTATAGAAAATATTGGGAAAGCTCTGGAAAGGATTTTGTGGTAGGCACGCTGCACATATACACTACATGAGCACATCTAGTTAGCACTACCATTACGTAATAGTACAACGTACACGTACATGCCTAAATTGCATTTACCGAGGGGCTTTGCTGGAATAGTGAGTCTGCTGCTCTTGTCGTTTATTAATATCATTTATTTACTTTCATACCCATGTTACATAATGTTTTTATGTGCGATGCGTTTACTATTTGTAAGTATGCCAAATTAATTTCCGGAAAAGCTTTCATAAAAGTGTTCACTCTTCTTCACCAGTCATTCAAAGCGCATCGGTATCCTCGTCACCTCGTCTGAGGTTTTATGGAGCTGTAGTTGAAGTAGCTAGCAAAAGATACATAAAAGAGCTGCAATCTTATTTATTTTAATTCGGTTCAGTGCGAACGGAACACAACAGCTAAAAGTTCCCACAGACGAAATCGCTCGTCTCTCTTGAAACGTCTTCTTTGCCTATGATCCACTGATAGACTAATTTGATGTAACCTTCATCAAGCGAACGACAATTTTGGATGACCTTACACTAGCTCACCCCAAAGTTTTAATGAGTCTAAGTTGTTTTTATCATCCATCCAGTTGGAAAAATCGAGTAATTGTACAATTGATTTATGCTGTGTATTTCATATAGTGGGCTTTCCTTTTTAAACTCGAGGAGCGAGGATCAGAAATTTTATTCACGATACAAATACGGTTTGCCCTGCCATCCACACTTTGTCGATTTTGGTGGACAAAATCGACGGATGGATGACAGCGAATGCTTTAATTACATTTATACATGGGTTTATATTTCATTCGCTCTAAACAAACAAAGAGATTGTTGGATTAAACCATATCTATCTTGTTTTCTCCGGTACGGATGGGTGCCCTGAAACCTTCAAAGTTCCCGTGTTACAATGTCCTAGAATGTACGATGCTAGATAGATGTAAATATTTTAAACAATATTTACATCTTTTATTTACATTATTTACACATTTTGTCAATTTCATTCGGATGGAGGATAGGCAAATTTTTTTAAACCCATTTTTAGAATTGAAACTTCTTATGTGAAATCTGAATTCCCCCCAAGAAAAAGGTGTTTTAGTGTGAAATGTGAAAGTACGGTAGATAGAGTATTTAGCAATGCGCCTAATTGTTGAAAGAGAAGTAATTTACCTTAGTTCTTTAATTTGTTGTAGAAAGTCGACATATTTAATAATAATTCATTCATTCCGAGGTCATTGATACATATTAAAATTTATTATCGTCGAGTCGTCTAATAAGGACGCAAATGTTTGAACTAACCTAAAAACTTTGTTAATTTGCAAAGTATTGTGCTTGCTGCTGTCAAAACTGAGACGGTTGTTCGAATTGTGAAAGAGTTGACTTCACTATCCATATTTATTTATTGAAATCTTCTGGAGCAAAAATACAAGAAAAAGCAACCCGGTTCAGTATCTGTTTTTGCTCAAACAATTTCCAGCTCACATGCTGTAACCATCTCTCCTTTCTACGCTAATTAGTGGTAGCCATAATACTTGTCGTTTACTTATGGTTAAAATTTTCAAACTCTCCCACATCGCTAGCCCACAAACGGACTCTTGGACATTGGCCACAGCATAGAGACCTAACCAATTATTCCACAGTAGGAAAGAATTATGTGTCATGATCACATTAAAGCAGTAGTGCCACTCGTTAATTAGGGAGAAAGCAGGTTTTGTGTACCTTCTGCTTTTAAACATTATAGAAGAAAGGCTAATGAAGTGATATCACACCAGAGGAAACCGTAACTCAAAGAATAGCTGAGCATTTATCTGCAGAGACTGTGAGCTTTCAGAGGAAGGGGATAGCACAACAGCAGCGAACGTAATTATTAATTAGCAGTTCCTTTTCTTGTAATGCACATTAGTAATGCATTACATTTTACTTTGTAGGACTCCATTGTGAGGTATCTTTGAGAAAATTATTAATGGCTCTCCGTGGTCCTACATACAATACAACATCATTAGGGTGACAACGCTTCATTCTTTACGAGAGATTATGTGGGATGCTCCGCGAGAGAGGTGCATATAATTGACTACCTTTTCATACAAGGCACAAAGTATTACACAAATTTATTGATTCCACATAATAGCTATTACAACAAGTGAAACAAGATCTTCTACATATTACGAGAGAGATAGAGGCATGCACATACAAGAGAAGCACTACATAACACATAGGTTTCTTTTGATTAAGTTGAGTATCTAGTCAAGAGAAGACCTTAAAAGGAATTTTGAACCTGTTTATACAAGGCCTACCACTGCTTATGTAAAGTAAGCGGAGCTTTGATACAGTGACTGGACTAGAGCAAAGTTGTATTGTATGTAATAGAGTTGGCAATTATTGACTTTCACTCTCGGCTTTTTCAGCTCCCTCTCTCTCTCCCTCACTCCCTCTGTTTTGTCTAGGCTGTGTCTTAACAGTTAGACAGTTGGTGTTCTCTGATGGAAATCATTATCAGATCAGAACTTGGCTTGACGCTGACTGAACTAAAGTTAGTTAATGTAACTGGCTGACTCGGTAGAATATTGTTTTAGAATTGGCTGGGCTTCCGACTATGTAAAGATGTTGAAAGAGTAGTAGGAACACATCTAAAGGGCATCTCTCTCTCTCACTCTCTCTCTCACTTTCTCTTCTCTAATATACTGCTACAGACAGCATAATACATCGAATAAAGGCTTCTCCACTCATACTAATCGTTAGTTCCATTTTATCTGTATTTACTGTTCACTAGCACACATTTGTTATGCTGCTCCTATCTGGCCCCGTGAACCGTGTTTGCTTCTCTCGCCATTTCCTCCTTCTATCCAAACTAATGTAACCCCATTTAGTAAGTGATTTCGTCTTTTGCACCATCATCTTCTTGCCTATTGCAGCATTATTCCGTGTGAAGGTACAGCTATTGCCTTATTCTATTCTCTCGTGTAAGGTGTACAGCCAAGGAATTTATGTAGGTACTGTTTGCGTATAACTTATGAGCCACATGATGAAATCATTCGAGTAGCACACATTACCATCGGATTACAATTTGCTTTCTCCTATCGCTCCTCACTGTATTTGAATAAAGGAAGTCGGCGATAAAATGCAGAACTCTTGAATAGAAGGTTCGAATGTTATTACAATATATTTCAGGTTGCTACGTTAAAAAATATATGACACTTGTCTAATGATTTAGGGAGCAATTCTCTATCCCCGTGCATTACTCTCTCTGGCTGCCTCTCTTGGGAGACACAGGCACTGGCAGTGTGCTACTGGAGTTCCTGCAATACGTATTGGGAGTTTTATACACTGTGACTGTGAAATGAAAATGCAATAATATAGAATTTAAGCCTCCCCTTCTTTTCTGTGATCGACTTCTACATTTTACACAGGTACAGTAGGTAAATAAGACTTACCTAGGTCACTTCTACAAAGTATTGCTACCTTTTCCTCTTTCAGCTGTACTACAATACCATTATATTATGTGAATGGAAGCTGCCTTAGTCACTAGACAGTTGCTATCGACTGTGTTACCCATTTTATTCTACTTTTGTACAATCTCGTTATAGCAGTATGCTTAATGCGGTACAAGTGCTCTAGCATAGGACGTCCGTTACGTAATAGTAGAGAACGTTGGGTGAAATAGTGACCTGGTACTTAGAGAGGCTAAGAAGAAAAGATCGTGAGTTTATTTGAGGTAGCAATAGTATAGTGGTGCATGGTTG
Organism: Plutomurus gul; assembly: GCA_019776185.1. Lineage (NCBI taxonomy): Eukaryota > Metazoa > Arthropoda > Collembola > Entomobryomorpha > Tomoceridae > Plutomurus > Plutomurus gul. The sequence goes on from JABASC010000153.1 coordinate 16,425, forward strand.
GAGAAATTCGAATTGAACAAGTCAGCGTCTTACCCCCTTACTATTCATATGTAACCAGTGAAGCGAAAATATAGGGAAAACCCATCAACTCACAGTCGTCAGGATGGACGACTATGGTATTCTAAACTGCACACGAGTTGCTTGAGTTGCGAAGAAAGCGACAGAAAATCTGCAGACTGTTTCTCCTTTCTCTCTGGTTGAGCGATATATAGAGACTCGTGGAACAATAAACCACCTATAGAGGTATATACATACGTATTACCACACACACGACACACAGTGGTGTTGGCCATGTCATGTCTTTTTCGCATCACATCGGCTCAGTCAGCTTTTCCTTTCGGAGCCATTTTGCCAATTTTTATCACTGAGTGAAAACTAAACTTCAACTTCGGAAGTACATCAATACCTGTCTGGTGGATTTTTCAAAAGATTATTTTGTCAACGTAGTTTGCATGGAGTTCGGTTGCCGCCGCCGCCGAACCCACTATTCCGTAAACGGCTGCGGTAAATACATAAACTTTCACCGTCTAATCTAATTCTTTCCTGCACGCTAATTGCGTAGGGAATTTATAGCTGCATGGCGCGTTTATTGTTTTTCGGGAACGGGCTCTCTCATCCACACACCAACAGCGAATATCGTTGACTTTCTCTTCCAGTAATTTATACACGAAAGCTATTTTTAAACCCCGAGTTCAATCTTAACTCCAAACATTGCATAATTTGCTCCTATCACTATATGAAGCTTTACAAGACATAAATAATGTGTATATATATAGAGTGTAATTGTGAGTTAACTAGATTAAACTGCTTATGCAGAAAATCTAATCAAGAGACTGCACTTCTCCAACAAATATTGCCAGTGTGGAAGGAAAGAGCACAGAACAGCTTTCTCTACACTATTCCTATGAATCTCCCCATGCTTTTACAACTAAAGACAGTAATACATTGCCTATTCCATTATATTTAGAGGCTCATTGAAAAGTTCATTTCCCAGTTTTTGCACTAAAAACCTGATGTTTGAGCATTTTCTTACTTATTTTCACCGCTAGCTGTGCTGAGCGCTACAACTTCTTGTAATGTGCTGCTTGGCTGCATTATGGCTATTTGTGTGCAACTACATACATTGTGTACATTTGTATAACATATATTATCCTTCCCCAGAATGTTCGTTTCTCCAAAACTTGGTCTTATGTAGTAGCTGCCAGCATTACCTGTGATATGTCTATTACGACAAGCGTTTGCTTTTAAATTCACTGTAGACAACATTACTTTTTATAAATGTTAAATAGTAGGTCTTGTGTGTAATGGCGTGTATTTGAATGCTGGAGTGCCTATCTTGAGTATTTTAACGCATATGAACGTAAAGATAGTGGTGCAGTGACCATTGTGTTGAATGGAGAAAAGGGAATGAGAGACAGTGCTGGAATTGAAAGCATAAATGATAGCAAAGGAATAAAATAAAGTTGTCGGATTAGGGTTGTAGTAAGAATTGAAACTGGGAATAAAATTTTGGCTTGGAACAATCATCTGTACGGTACGTGCACATACACGCACACGCACACACACACACACACAACAGCTACACTCGCACATACAATATAAGCACTAATATTAAATTTTTAATGTTTCTCATAAAACGATGAATTTCATGCTATAAAAGGTGCACGGAGAACGTTCAGTCTATTGCTACACATTCAAGTGAAGCTGCTAGGAGAGCAAGTACTGCAAACGGTATGGGTTTTCAATTACACATAAACGCATTTAAAACAATGCATTGTTTGCTAGATTTCAAAGGTTAATAAATACCCATGCTGTTTTCGTTTTAGCATTGGTATGCAAATGCAATATAAATTTTTGTAATGCAATTCTTGCACATCCATGCTTGCAATTGTTTGCAACGAATTGTTCAGTGTTCGTTTTATTAAATAGTTGCCACCAGGGTCCTCACATCCCCCCACCTCCACCCCATCGTGCACTGCTTTACATTGACCGCCAGAAATGTTTCAGAGTCCGAAGTTACTTTCTATTTACTTATTTTTGCGCTAGAACAATTATATAAAATTTGGTTACAAAAGAACCGATAGGTAAAGCCGATTTGAAGCGGGGGAAAAATGTTGACACTTGCGTCAGGAGCACAAGTAGAAACAATAAAAATGTTAGGAATATTGTGTACAAGTATTCAGCGCCCGAGGAATAATTGTACCTTTATATCGCAGTCAAAATTCCAAGCACGCAGTACAATTTTGAAGGGAAAACACATTGTACTTATTTGTCTGAGGCAGTAAAACTGCATGATGATACTATCGGTTGGAAGATTCAGTTGAATGAAAATCGTAATATACTGTTGGGTCTGGGACGAGGCAATCTGTGCTCTAATTTTCTGAACTCAGCTTGGGATCTATGGTATGAAGATTAGAGGCGAGGGATATTGCTGCAATATTTCATGCTCTGTGGGATATTCCGAGGGATCTGGCACTTGTGCCTTGTTTTGTACTCTTATTGTATGTACCTACGGCCTATACGACACTGTAATACGACATGAGCAGTCATGAGGATTTCATCTATATTCTACAATGTACTTTCCATTACATTACGTACACTTATTGCAATACTGTGTGGCCTAAAGAGCTGCCTGTTCTTTCCGTTACTTCGTATGAACGCAATACCGTGCTACACTGGTGACCAAAGTAGACGCAGTCACCCAATACAATGCACATCACTTTGCCCTAACATTTGCAATTTAAGAATAGCACTGAAAACCTTTTCTTCGTGTAAAGTCGTCTTTTAGAGGAAGATTCGACCCGGTAAAATATTCCAATTTTGGTCAAAAATTAATGTAATTATAAATCAAAATTTAGATTCGACTACATAGATTAGACTTTCGGTACGAGTACACACACAACACACACAGAGTGCATGGTTTTATTTATTCGCCCTAGCTTAAAGTTCGTAAAAATAATGAAATGAAAATACATTTGTAACGGTTGGAAAAAAAGTAGAAATAGATACGATCTCACCTCTACACATCAACTGCAAAACACGACAACGTGATATTTTGAACCATGCGTACGTCCTTTAAAAAAATATCCATCCATTCTTCTAGATGCTTCGAGAACAGATCCGAGGAGAATTTTGTTACAGAAAGCCTTATTTTCCAATGGAAAATATGTATGACATTGATGTATTATACAGCACTCACGGAGGCACTCCGTGAGTGTTCAGACTGTTCAACTCTTACGAATGAGAAATAATGTATACAGAATTGCATTTCTAATTTCAAAGAAAAGTTTCAAATTGGTTAACTGGATAGTATTTTACCTTGACACATTTAAAAAATGAGCTGTCATTTTTGCAAACTCCGACACATAGAAGGAAATGGAAGTTTGTGTGTTGTAGCGATATTTTTGTGTGCTATATATGCTCACATGTGAAGACATCCTCATTAAAGTAACAAAGCTTGATCAAAGCAATCTAATCCAAATAGAGACGAAGATGGGGAGAGTGTGCAAAACTAATGTAAACGTGAAAGCAGACGAACTCACGAAACCAAAGATGATATCAAAAGACACGTTTCTAATATAATGAATCTGCCCTATGTGCATAGTAGAGAGGTTGAAGGGAACAGGAATATTATTTTCAACAAGCCAGCAAAGATAATTAGTTTGGAGACTAGATGCATCCATATCTACATGTGAATGTACATATACACAGTGTAGTGGAACAGTGGAAGGCGTATATTAAAACACATGCAAATACACACCAACGAAACGTCTCTGCTGAATTGGAGTGGCACACATACATACTAGTAGTGTATGTTCACATGTAGTACTTCGGGTTGGTTGCCTAATAACCAGCAGATAGCGAGAGAGAGAGAGAGTCAACCATTGGACAAACGTATAGAAAACAAGTTCCTATCTACGAAATATTGCTGTTATTCAATGTTGTATCCAAAGGCCATCGTATTAAATGAAAATAATGAGTTTTCCTCGTCATTTCTCTAGATAACATGCGCTGGGCCTTGGTTGTCTCATCATCGCGAAATCATCTTCTAATTTCCATACAAAGACCTTCTATATTTTGTATAAACATACAGGGCCCGAATGTCTACTACATTCCATTACGTATGTCTGCACAACAACAATGAATTGGAATGGCTGAGACAACATAAGAGAGACTAAATTGAAAACAGAAATGCGTTTTGTATCTACTGGAGAAACAATGCTATGTGTCAATGGAAATTCCCCTTTGTTTCTTATTTTAGTTAGGCATCATGACTTGAGGAGAATACCAAAATGCTTCCCTGCCGCTATTTAAACTTTCATTTGTTGTCAAACGCTGCTGCTTGCCATTTACGGTGTGCAGCATCCTCCCCTCTGCCTCTAAGATCTTGCCAAAAATGAATTATTGAAAGAATCTCCTTACGAGGACGAATATGATGTGTTTGGAAAGTTTGTGGGAGATTGTTGGAAAGTATTACCAACGAGGTAAAGATACAGATAAGCGAGCCTATTATAAAATTGAGCTCTACGCAGTTAAGAGAGTTTCTCAGAGTAAGCTTCTAAATTTTAAATGAGAAGCTTAGATACTTATTCCAGTTTTTTCGTGATACCTTTCTATTGTTTTCTCTCACTATGCATTTCGTTCGTGATGTTACACTTTTTAACGATAAGTTTTAGTGGTTCAACTTCACAGTAAGTGTTTCAATTACAAAATAACTTCCTTGCTGCTCCTGTTGAGTAAGCATTATTAGGTGATCGTGAAAAGAATGAATATATAGATAATGCTTAGATACGTGTGCAGAACAATAGAGTTTTTTTAGTCGACTTATAAAGACTTCCTTTGGATTGTTGTAAATTATTGTCTTTAAAATATTGAATGTAAGTGGTAATCTATGGGCAAGATTTGAGTAGATGTTAAATGGTAATGTTGGGGAAGAGACACAGAGAAAGATAAGTAGTAGAAGGCTTGTGTGAACTGAAGATGAACACACTAGTGTGAACACAATAGTCTCCCTCTTGTGTCAAGTGCTGGCAAATTCTTTTGTCCTGCTTCGGGAGAATTTGTTTAGGGTTATAATAAAAGGAAAAGAATCAGGCTGCCAACGTTATTTTAGGAAGCATATTATTTATCAGCAACATAGGTTGCGAAATTTCTGTGTATGGTTTGCATGAATATTACTAAATGGGCAGCGGTTGAAATCTAATAATTCTAATTACAGTTTAATGATAGTTAAAGATGTTAAAATATGTATGAGACCGCACTATGGTGAAAATTGCAGGCAATTGAATGTGTTTCAATTCATTTCGCGCTTTTGAAAGGAGAGAGTTATGACGCAGAATTTGAAAATAGAGTTAGGTTTTTAAATTGAATTTCGAAATCTAATCGAAAGTAGTTAGGATATAAATTGGATTCATGGGTGAATGTCTAGGAGTGGCTGAGGGCTATTTAACGACAATATAATTTGTAGTACATTTAATAGACTGAATTTGTGTCTCTTGGCGATAAAAGTGCAAATATTTATTGTGGCAGGCTGAAGTGTAGTGGTGAATATTTAACAATTTTACTCTTTACTGTGCAGAGAAAGATGAGAAAGTAGAACGATATACTACATGTAACTCCAAGTGCGTATACTCTGCTGCTCAAGTCACACAGTCTTATAGCCCCGTAGTTCAGATGTACATGCTGACTATACTTTCACTAAAATATGGAAACCGAGGAAGAGTACATTCATGACATGGGAAATATTCCCTTTTCGGAAATTCTAAATCTACTCTCAGAATAGTTATTCTGAATTCAAAATATTATAAAAGAAAAAACAGCAACTTCTTAACAAGATGTCCCCTAAGGGGCTCGAGGGGCAATCCTTAAAATTGAGGTCAAGATTGATAGAAACAAAAACGCACTAGCATTTCATTGCTAGTCTGGGCGATAATTTATCTTCAGATGATTTTCAATCGGTTGAACTTCAAAGAAGCGATAAACATTCATTACCAATCCTGTGCGTTTGCTTTGAAGCCGTTTATAAGTGCCCTAGGGATTGCACTATATAGACAAAATATCATAATTTAAGTTTTTCAATATCTTCGATGAGATATCCAGCACAGAGATAAGATGTTACCACACCCGTACGTGAAATTGCCTTATAATTGCCCAGACTTGCATGGTGGAAGTGATGAGTCATTACTATTAATAGAGTAGAGTTTGAATTTTAATCGTCCATTCTGTATTACTTCGTTGTGCTGCGCTATACTTACTTGTTAGTGCAAGGAAAAGTTTCCTGGTAGCAAAGGCTTCGTCGGAGACAACGCATAACTGAAGCACCTACTATCTCAATCTGTTTCTAAAGCTACTCTCTGGCTTCAGTGTGTGGTAGGTAGCTTACTTTGCTACATCTGAAGTGGGTAAATGATTTAAGAGGCCGCCTTTTAGAAATTAAATTCTTCTAGTGAAGATTCCTTTGAAACTACTAAAGATACTTCTAAGAAGGATGCTACACTGGTGCAGCGCTAATATCAGTCAGAGCCGTAGGAGCGGATTCCTTGGAGGAAGTATTACAGTTCAGCTCAGAGTTACTCTCTCGCAATTGTTAAGGTTGTTTTAGATTGCAGCAAATAGTCAAAGTGGTTCTCTGTATACAAATCTGAATGACGACGTCGGTTTGAAAGGTCTATCCGAATGTGCAAGTTGCTTTTCATGGCAGAAATTCATACTGTGACTAATGAAATTGAAACGAGGAAGATCTTGCCATTTCTCTCCTGGGTGTTTCATTTTCACTGAAGAGGGGAAACACATTCTTTGCAACTTTAAGCAGCAACTAGTAAACATGCTTTCCACTAGGAGCATAACTGCTCGATACAAATCTGTAATTACTTTCAAATTTCAAAGATTAAATGATAGTTCGTACTTTTAAAGGTTGAATGAATATTTCCTTGACAATTCTATTCATTCCAGTTAAATGGGTAAAAAAATCGGGAAAATTGGACACACAGACAACATAATTTTGTAGGGTTCTGTTCAAGGTTTACGTTGAGCTTGTGAACACTTAAAGCCGCGTAGAAAGGAAACTAAAGGATATTGTGTTCAATTCAATTTTAGTCTCAGTGCCGCAGCCCTTCTGGCATCTCCGTAAAGTATACAGCTGTCGTTAAAATACATTCATGGAACGGAAATTTGAAAAAGGAAGCTGGGGTATTGAGTTTGCATGCTGAAGAAAGTAAAAGTGGTGAAAGTATGAAAGGGTTGTCGCAAAAATCCACGGATTAGTTGGCTTCATAGATTTCTATGTGAGTGCATACCAAATGACTATTCGGGCACTTTTCCGGAATTTGATTATATTGAATTTGATTTTTCAACAGCCAAAGCTGCCGAAATTTTGATAAACTAATTAATGACAATCATTTATAGAATTCATGCAATATTTTATCATTCCGTTCTTGTACTCAAACTGATAAATTTATGCACTAAAACTAAAAGAAACTCAATTTTTTATTTGAAGGGCAATCATATGTGAATCTTCTTTCTTCTGCCGCTTCGCTAGACTTTGAACCACCACTCACCTGCTGCACCTTTGCTTTTTTGCTTGCAATATTTTTGGTATCCTTTCCAATCCAAGCATATAATTCGCATCGAATATATTCACAACTTATCTATTGTTTTGTATTTTCATTTACCTTTCACAAGTCATGTATTTATATTCACTTCTTGTGTCTACTACTGCAAAAATTTCTACCTTCAATTTTCACGTGTAGCTTAGTTAAATATTGGTTTTATCCTTAAACTCTGACGATATTGTTAAATCTACTATATTCCTTTTTGTTTTCAAACATAAAAATAATTTATTCGAAAATGTCATTTCGCAACACAGCACAAGACTACAAAATGTATAACCATTTTCTCGAATTATAATCACCAAATTATCTTACTTTTTTGGAGGTGGGAAAAACTCCGGCTGTAGTAAATTTATTACCAATTTGTATTGTCTTCCGGATGTGGTTTCCACACAAACTGTGCAACCAATAGAAATATTACAATTTTCGTATGCATCTCTGATATATTTATCTCATCATAAAGTCAGGATCTCTTTCCCCATCAACCCCACTATTAAGAGATCTTATTTGGATATTTTTTTGAAATTTCTCTGAATGTCACGATTACTTGGTAAAAGTTGGATCACATAAGTCTTTGTCCAGAACGAACACCTTCATTTTATTGTAAGTGTAGAAAGAAAACACATAAAGTATATCTTAGCAAATGACATCAAATACAAGCCGTGACACCACTCAGCTCGCATTGCGATGATGAGGAAAGTTTCCCAGTCTTTACATTAAGTTATTCTGGGTTTGGCTTTACACAGGACACGGTGCATGGAACTCGTTAACAATGGGTTCTCTCCTGAACTTATACTATACTGAACTGAACCTTTCAAAATTCCTCCTTTAAAAGCATCAGAGGACGTGGTTGGAAAGAAGATGTGAAATGAAGAAGATGGGAAATAGTCGAGTAGTTTTTGTTGGCATCGCCTTCTTGAAACGGCGGTAGAATGACTTGAATTGAGGTCTTCGGAGTACCGTAAAGTACGAGCGGAGTGGCAATGCTGTGGCTTGCTTGTAGCTTTCTCCTCAGTCTGAGACTGATTGTAATAGCGAGGCTTGGTGCTTGGCTTGATCAATGCATCATACTGACAGACATCCTCAACAACTACATTCTCCACCAGGCCATATTTCATTTTTTCTGCATAATATCATTTGTTGTACTACATTGCATGGTAGACACATACAATCGTGTCTTACATAATGTCTCCTTTCTCCTGCAGTAAGACAAAATATCTTTTACCATGAATGTAAGTATACAATGTAGTGTGACTGTATATAATGTTATTCTTACGCGAACGAAACAAAGTTCTGTCAACCGATTTCTCTCTGTTCTCTCTCTCTCTCTCTGTTCCTAGTTTTCTCTGTCTCTCTCTCTCTTTCCCCTTTTTATGCGCTTTCCAACAGCCAACAATATAACAATATACCCGGAGCGATTCTCCAGACATGTGGACACAATTTCACATACATACATACACATCTTCAGATATATCTGAACAACGATGTATGAATTCTAAGGATTAGACTGACTGTTGTGTTTGTAGGCAAGGCTTATTTCATTCCGGGTTTCAGGTGTACAACTTCTTCCTGTTTGGACACAGAAGAAAATGACATTATTTCCATGTCGAAATTCTGTCAGCCCTAATAACTTTCCCTCCTACTCTGTTGATGCACATTGTGAAGTTTTAGTTCAATTTTCATTTCACCAATCAATATTCTTCCTTTTGACTATCATTTATCTAAATTAAAGATTGTTTTCAAATTGTGGTATTTATTGTGGTAAGCAAATGCTGGATTGAAATGAATAAATACAGTTAAAGCCAATATTCGAATTGTACATACACTAGTAAAAATGCTTATGAATTTAGTAACAGATAATCAAATGCAACACAAAGTGACTAATTCTCAATAATTTTTGCCACGATGTGTTGAATAAAACACCAATTCAGATGTATGTAACAAAAAATTCAGATGTATGAGGTGTGTCGATTGGAAAAGATCGATTTATGAAATAAGAAAATCAGTACATGGTGATGTTACGTGGTTTTGATGCAATCTGAATTGGGCACATAATGAGAATGTTAGTTGAAATATCTTTATTTACCCTTCAATAATTACAACTATTCTTAAATCTAGAATGCCCCAATACAGCAATTTATTTAGATGAGGTAGCACAAGACAATTTCTTCCGTCAGTTTCCAATTTCGTTCTGATGTTTTCTTAACATGATCTAGCATATCTACTAGAACATACCTACAATTTAGTCAATGGTCTTACAAATAACATACATATGTATCTTATTTATCTTATTCATATTCTAAACAGTATCTTTACCTTAATTTCCATCCTAATCGTCCCCAACTTCTCCCCTCCTCTTGCAAACAAATAGGGTAAGGAGAAAGCAAAGTTTGTGTCCACGAAATTAGTGCGAGTTGAAAAGGGAAATGAAGACATAACAAATGACGACTGATCAATTGACCAAAAGTAGTGCCAAGTTGTAATAATATTTGCCTTTTCCCTGATCAGTTGTTAGTTGTGATTTTATTTGCCTTTCTACTCATCGCTTTTGTAAATCCACCGCAGCGCATTTGGAAGATCGGAACAACTTCCTTTTGGAGGAGGCGAGATTGGAACGATTTCCCGAGAGCGAGTAGATTCTAACGTTTTCCCCTTCGGAACAATTTAACTGCTACCCAAAGAGTTCCTTGTAGCCCAACTCTGCACAAACACCACAAAAGCAAGATGTAGAAGACATAATAGTTACCTGTAGTAAAACTACACTCAATATATCCCTATAGCACTTGTAGTACGAACCTCTGAATGCAATATATGCGGTGGCCGGTATCTACCCACAAGCACTGCAATTTTCTCTCACTGTTCCCTTTTGAATGTGAATATTTAATTGTGTTACGTGTACACTGGTGGATTTCTTGTGACTCTTGAATACGAGCTAATTAGGAAAGAAGTGCTCTTATTTCATGAAGCATCTACACCTTATAATTCCCTCTGCTATACTTTCTAAATATTTCATCATGTTGTGTTTCTCAGTCTCTCTGTCTGCTTGTGTGTGTTTCATTCTAGTGAGAAAACCCACACATCGTAACAGTAGATAGGGGGCAGGCTAGAATTCATCAATCAACACACACACCTTCCTGTACATACTGGGTGCACCAGCCACCATATTACATAGTGGTGAGTCAATGTAGTCTCAATTAGAAGTGCTGCTGCTGAATTACAGGCTTTGTTCTTTGGTAAACAAAACATGTTATTTGGACTGGGGGAAGAGTCAGATGGAAAAGAGAAAGTGTACACAAGTAAAAAGGCAAGCAGTAGGGACCAAATATGTGAAGTATTATTTCTGGCAGTTTGAATCGGTCGGCATGTCACTGCGGAAGTATGAGAATGAGCATGACAGTTAGAACGAGCGAGAGAGAAGAGAGAGAGAGAGGAACGAGAGAAGGGAACTCACGGTTTTCCTTCTGATATGTTGTGATGTGATGAGATCGAGCCATGGCTTTGACTCTTCGTTACAACATTGTTCCAGTCTACTCTGTCTCACTGTTGAAGCAATGGAGATGATTCCTCTTTCCCTGTCTCTCTCTTTCAGGCTTATACTTCAGGCCAGAAGAAAATCCTACCACTCTCTAGTAGTAAAAGTTGTCTCTCCGTTCTGTGTGAGTGTGTGTCGTGTGTGCTGTGTGACTTGATGATAGAGAGGATCTCCATGAGTGGCATGGCATGCTGCATAGGGGTATACTCCAATGAATACTTTAGTATGGCACACAAGCTGAAAGTTAGCTTATAAGAAGGTCGAAGAATGAATGGTTGCTGTGTCGCCAGCTATTCACCATTATAGTCAGCATGTCTAAGTTTGTCATATATATATGGCGTGCATGCGGCATGCTTTTGCCCTGAATTGTCTATACTCTAATAGTGTACCAAGTTTCCCCCATATATTCCTGCGAATGTGTGGCCGTATGAAATCTAATATATGGTAGGAAGGGAATAGGGCGATTTGGTTCACAGTTCCCGGTAGTGACATAAAATTCTCACAAAGCTATCGTTTGAAACGTGACTACCCACCTCTTGGATCTATTCGATCGCCATAGTCTTATAAATACCAACACATAATATTATAGTAAAGTATCTGTAGTAGTAGGAAGAAGGAAAGAGGAGGAAATTGTTACGAAGAAAAGTCCAAGTTGATGGAGGCAAGGCGCAAGTGCCTTAATATGATGCAGACTAAATAAATTGCAATCGGCCTACTTAGTTCGAACAATTGGAAACTGGTGTGGAAAACTATCTCCTCTCTTCTTCATCATGTTTTGATAGTGCAAAGTTTTTTCTACTAAAGACACACTATATTAGATATGTAGTAGAGCAAGTAAGTGGGAACTTAATTCATATGAGTTCGAAAACTACCAATACATTTAATTATACAAAAGAAGCGAAGAAAGTGTTTGTAGGAGTTTTTTCTGTTCACTCAGCTGCTGGTGACTCATTTTTATTGTTACGATACTTATATTTGGGATATATTTAATGTATGTGTAGCAAAGACTGAAGAGTTCTGCTTCTGTGTACCACCACCACCACCACCACCACCGCTTAGAACAGTTAGAAGAGTTAGAGAGTGGAGACTATGTGAGATGTAGCCTGATGGAGTAAGTTTAGTAGCAAGTGGAAATGGCGATATTATGAAGCTACTTCCTATTTATTGCATGTAATAGAAGTGAGATGCAGAGTAGTTTCCCCTCTGTCTGCACAAGCTTTTTATTAGACTACAATAGTTTTCAATAGGTGTCTTGGAGCAAGTGTCTGAACTTTTACAACATATTACGAAACATTGAAGCGTCATGGCAAAATTAAGTGAGAGGGCTCTTTTAAAGCTAACATTTAGTTGTGCACGTGCAGTAGTGAAGGGGATTACCTTAAACCTGAGTTACACCTTTGCTATTGCTGCTACGGTGAATTCCACGACACCATTTAGCTTAATGTGAACATGCGTCATCAGAAATCGCATCTGAACCTACCGAATACGAAATGAGAACATTCTTCCGTATACAGGGCTGGTTTTACTTTAATTTTTCACGATTTTTTAAAAATTTACTCAATTTAATTCATTTTAATTTGTTGTAGTATACCAGAAAGTTTGTGTATGCGGCACAGACAGTAAGACGTATACGCTTCACATGTATGAAGAATGAGAAAAGAAATAAAGAAAAGGTTTCAAATAGCAATACCATTGTAAGAATTGGAACATGGTTTCGGAGAGCATTAGTCCATTGGAATAAAGAGAATTTATAAATTAATTTCCTCGTACACACCGAGTACAAATACTGATTTTTGTAATAGTATTGCTGTTCTGAAATAATTTTTTACTTATTAAAATTCCACCGGACTGAAATTAAATAGTAGGTATGTCAAAAGCGGAACTCGCGAAACCATGCTATGTGAATGCAGCGCATTTCATATTCTAATCTGAGCGAGATGAAAAAGTAGTGGTGGGATTTTAGGGCTATCAAGAGTACCCAGGGTTTTCAAGCAAATGTGAATACACAAAACTCACTTAGGAGCCTGCTGACAGCAACATCCCATTTCCCTCGTAGCACAACTGACGAAATAGCAAGTTCTCGGTGTACTATAAATGTATCTGCTTTGGGCACACAAATGGACACATACGTGAATTAAGCATATCCCAGTATCACTCACAAGTTGTGAGTCACAACAGACTTTTGTTATGTGTAGCCATGTAGCCCTGTTTTGGTCTGACGTGATATTTGAGCGAAGGGGGACTAACAAGTGTCGACGAAAGGAGATCCGACACAGAGGTTTGCCCTAATAAAGGTCGGAGAAAACCGTACAATCCCAGAGATGGCAGTTATAAAATGTTTTTCACGTTTTACTATTGGGGTGAGAATTTCAAATAAGCTTGTGAGATCAGTCAAAAAAATGGTACCAATGCGTTATAATGAATATGGGTACGGGCACAGTTGGACGTATTTTATTACACTGTCATTTATTAAATATATTGTTTATTATGGATGAACTTATTGGACACTCAGAAAGTCCGTTAAATCGTATTTTTGAACCACCTCCCCCTCTGTCTGATTTTGTCCGAACAGACCCCTTGAGGTCCAAAAGTAAAATTATAATTGTTAAGTTAACAATTTAATGTGCACATATGTATTGTAAATTGATTGTGTTAAATAGATTACAATTTATGTAAAGTGCTATTCTGTGCTGATAAACTAAGCCAATATAATTTCATGTATCAGTTTCATGTCTAAGAGATTTTTATGCAAATTATGTGGTGCATTTTAAATGTGTTGTTCGTTCATAATTATGGCAAAGTCTTTGCTAAATAATAGCTGGTATCCATTTAACTGCAATTGTGGATGTTTCAAATGGCTAAAGCTTGTCAAAGTAGTCTAGGAATATTTAACAACTGGCTCGATGGAACCCGTCCATTTTCTATTTTTGCAATGCCCCAATTTGCCTTAAGTATAATCGATTTGGGCGTCAATCGGAATCACCCCCCCCCCCCCTAAACATGGACGTCCTTTATGAACAGCCCCTGACATACAGGGGAAACTCTGCTTGTCAAATCGCAAAAGCAAAGCTTTCAATAATCACAGCACAATTTTTGGTCTAACGAGTATAAACAACAAACCCATTGAATTCCTTTTCAGCTTCTTATCGAGTAGGTAATGATATTTTTGATAAATATGTATGGTTCATAATATACAAAATAAAGAAAAATTCAATGACATAACACTCTCTTTCCACCTATAACGAAACACCGTTATTCTGAAAATATCGTTTGTGAGTTCAGATTTTGAACATTTGTCGGGGTCAACATTTGGATCAAGGGGGTTCTCATGTACTTTGTGACCCCATTTGGTCTGGTAATCCTTCTTTGCCACTTGGTGCACACAACTTATACACAAATGTGACACCCTGTGTTGTACTTCATAGCCAGAGCTTAGTTGAACAATGCAGGGTAGACGAACCCAATCATATATTATATGTAGAGCGACGAAATTGAGTGAAAATACGAGCCAGGCATAAAAGTAAGCACAAGTTGGTGAGCCATTGTAAAATTTTATTCTTGTGTCATAGTGATGCCTTGGAGAGAAGTTATGGGTAGCTGGGGGAAAGTTTAATGGTGAAATATAATGTCTAACTTTCTCCTTATTGGGCTGATTAATTTCATTTTCATCAAGCATCATGTCGTCTAGCGATATATCCACGTTCGTTCAGTTCGTTGAGCACAGTCAAGCTGAGGTTAGCCTCTATGCCTTCAAGCTGAGTTTATAGAAATCTAATGTCACACAAACTTATACTCTGTGTGTGTCTGTGTATTTTATCTTCACCTCCCGATACTCCTGCTTCTTCTTCTCCCGCTGCTGCTGTGCATTTGATTCAGAGACTGCTCTAAGCAAAACATACAATGGCAGAAGTAGTACTAAAGCACATAGAGATAGTCTGCTGATACGAATTGATGCTCACAGGATATTTGAGGGAAAACTAAGAAAGCGGCTCGTGTGAGAAATGTACACCGCAGTAGCTCTGACAAGTAATTCTAACGAAGATGGCATGTTCTTTCCATTTATTAGTATTACCAGAGTATTTTAGGTCCGGTTTTGTACTCTAACGCAGAATACTTGTGCTAAAGTCTGACGATGATACGAATTTCTCCGCGAAATATTTCCCCTTGTTAGGATCCACTACTACTAAGTACTACATACTTTACTAGTCAGTGGAGTAGTACTTGCAGCATTAAGGGTCTATGCGGTCCACTATATAAATGTACGCCTGCAGAATAAGGGAAAAGAGAACTGAGAGTCATAGTCAGAGAGAGAGAGACAAGGGAACGAGATGGAGAAACAAACACTGCGAACATAAATGCAACGTGGAATAGTGAAAGTGAAAGAAGGATTGTCAGTGGGCTGCTAGTGCAGACTGCAAGACTCTTTAAGTTTGGGACGGAAGAAACTCGTCGAGAGAAGTGTACCGTACTAGTAAAGAGTAGTGGTGGTGGTGGTTGTAGTAGTAGCAGAAAGAGAGCTCCCTTTGCTAGGTGAGTATTGATTTTAAGAAGCCATTAGTATAAGTTGTGTGTACGAAGAAGAGGAGAATACCAGGCCAAACGAGATCACAGACTACTACTCCGTACATACTTACTGGTGACTACGGTATACCTACACTACTTACACAATAGCTCAGAGTGGCTCCGTACTGTTCTACTAGACTTTTACTGCTCTATACCAGCATACTATAAAGGATCTAGTACGCATATATAAAGCAAAGATAGTAGTAGTGAGTGGAACTAAGTTTGCCTCAGTTTTACTGCCTAGTTCCTCCAGATCGCTCGTGGTCCATATGGGCTAATCTAATAAAGTGGGACGGGGACGGGATGTGATGCTCTCTCCTTGAATTTTGTGTACTTGTGCATGCATAGTAGTGGTAGTGATAGAAAATAGTGGAGCGTCTTTATAATATATAGACTCTAATAACACTATAAGTATATGGCAGCATGTCTTCTTCTCTTCTTCTTCTTCTTCTTCTCTTTAACCACTTTGCCTTTCTTAAGTTCATATTGCTACCTTTGCTTTAAATGTCTTATATAAGTATAGGCTATGGTATGGTACAATACAAGTACGGCAAATGAATACTGTGTCAGTTATTGTGTCGTGTACGGTGTGCATGCTTTCCTCGGGTCCTCTATCTATCCACTTGTTTTGTCTAGTCTCTTGTCTGTTGGGTGCTGTAGTGTGTGTGTGTGTGTGTGTGGGCAAGTGTGTGAGTGAGTTAAGTATTTCAGAGAAAGTTGTTCACCCAGGAACTAAATCAGACTCAACGTGCAATACTAATACTGCACAGCCAAGGTTGATGAGCTCAATAGATGAAGTTACATCTAGAGGGTATACTTTGGAGCCACGAGCACTTATTGTTAGTACAGGAACTAGTAACTACAGGCTAAATTGGCTAACTACAAATAAGCAGAACAAAGATGGGAGAGAAATTCATAGTCAAATATGCATTATGCATTATTCTAGGCCTGTAAGGGAGATATGAAGAAACTCTGGTGCACAATTTATCGCATTAAATGAAATCTAAAGCTACCTATGCTGTACTGAGTGCACACACTGTAACTGACAATGACCGAAAGTATTACTATATGGCGGAGGAAGTGTGAATTAGTGGTGTACGGGCCCGTACACTTGAAAGATAATGAAGACAACGAAGAACACCCAAATCAGTAGACTGGGCAAAAGCCACACAGGCAGGGAGAAAACACTTTGGTTAAACTACTGCTGAAATTACGGCTATAATAACTGCATAATGGTACTAATATTCCAATGACGACCACTGAGCATAAAATAGTAGTGACATTTGAAATATTTAGTGGGCTGTCAAAGAGAAAGCATTGAACTTTCACTGGCACTTGATACTTTTCCAAAGTTATACCCCATTTCATTATTTAGAGCAGTTTTTCTCCATTAAAATATAGATTTTCAGATTTCGTGCACTAAAGGGAATCAGTAATATTTAATGCTGACGGTGAATAATATACGAGTAGTATGTAATTTGTGATAATCAAGCCTAGAAAGATTTCCTTTCTCATTGATCCAGCTATAATTACAAAAATATACTGTTGATATACATATTAGATATGTTTATATTTTGGTCACAGTACAAGAAAATGGTCTTCTTCGATTTGCAGTGTTCGGTTTAAGCAAAGGAAAAATATATAAATAAAAGCAGACAATCTTAAGAAATAGGACACCCGCACCCAATGTGAATTTACCAGTGTTGCGGGGTCTGGGTTTTGGTTATTTTAGTACACATAAATTATCAAGATAAATAGTTGAAGAAATATAGTTACTAGCTGCCTCTTCAAGTAAGTTAGAGTGGGTAAAATCAAAATTCAGCTTATAAATGAGCCTACCACTCAAGAATCGACGAACAATAATCAAATCTAATCGAGATGCAGTGAAATTTCTCTTTTATAATTAGCTATTTATACATATTTCTATATTCTGGTTATCGGAAATATTGGAAAAAAGTATGACTTCACCACAAGTTAAAATTTGCTAGATTTAACACCATGTTCTGCCCTCTTAACATGGCACAAAAAAGACCATCAAACCCCCCAAAACCACGAAACGCCAAAAAACCCGGGGTTTTAATAACTCCTTACTTTATAAGTGTGTATGAAATGTGTTGTTTTATTCGCATGGTTGAAATGTAGGTCGTCGTAGCTAACGTGTGAGGCACATATTATGTGCCTACCATACACTTGACTGCTTCTCACCCTTTCATCTGTTCTTGCCCGCATAGCCATCCATTTGCACGCCGACAACTTTAGTGACACCCGATAAGTGTACAGACACATACGAAGAGAATTTGTAGGCGTTCGTTGCTTTTCTCATTGCTGTGAATGTTTCGACGCAAGTTCTCTCGCTTTCTCTGTCTCTCTCGTTCTACAATGGGGCATTCACAGAGCGATACAGCATACAAAAGAAAGTGACAATGAACATGGAATTGAGTATTGACTCGTGTTCCCTAGCTTGGCTTGTACTGAAATTGCGTGATGCACAATGTATTAGATATCGGGTTGTCATGTCTCGTGAGTGAGATTATCGCATAATCACACAAAGGATAGATGTGTGTCACCCTTTGACTCAATTTGGGTCATTTCATCAGAATAATGGTTGCGAAAGGAATACCCAATCACCTTGGTGGTCCTACAAACGCCTACAGTTCCATCCGGCAACAATCGTCTAGAATGAACTGAACTTATTTGTATTGATTAGAACGCGTAGATAGTATTTGTTGTTTCAATCAGCACTCAAAATTAAAATCTAGTATTCTATAAAAATATTTATTGGATAAACAATTAAACTCAAGTTGTGAAGATGTGGTTTCATTTATTTACACACTTTCGAGTTGAAGATGAGTGTTTGGGGTGAATGGATAAGCAGATAAAAAGGTTCGTGGTTAAATTCACACCAATGGATATTGAATTATTCTAAACTGAAAATCATGAGTTGAGAGAGCCATATTTTTTGCTTCATGCTTCTCATCGTTGTATTCTGAAATTCGTTTGGTTGGACGAATCGTCGGTTTGGGCGACGTGACTCAATTTTCAGGTGTATAAGTACTGTTAAAAAAATAACCTTACTGGAGTGCTGGAAGAGTGCATGTCGCATGGCTGTGTAGTCTGAATTCTCAATCGTGCTCTTATTTCACTATTGCTCAAAAAATTGCTTGTACGCAATACATAAGTAGATATCTGTTGTTGGTTTTGAGCTGCATCGGCTTAAGATTTCCATTGAACAACAGCCTAGAATAACAACACGAAGACATGCAAAGAGCGAAGCGGATTTACTTTCATAGGATTCAACTACTCAACTCCCTACTTGAATTGTACAACCATGTACGTAATACATATATGTACATAGTAATAGTAATTTTATAAGGACGCTACTCTTTTTCAGTGTACACTAAAGTCTGTGTTTATAGAGTAGATGGTTCAAAAATTTGTATGAAACACTCTTCCAGGATACTGTATAGGTATATACAATACGTAAATATATTAGCCCTTTATAAAGGTTTATGCAGTGCGGAGCCCATATGCTGTGCTATGTAAAGCCTCAACTTTCAGCAAACACGGAATAAGTGGTAAAAGTGGCAGGAGACAAGGATGAAAACACACACGAAACACATTTGAAATGGTTGTATTGGGAAATTCGGAGAAAAATGAAGTGTTTCTTCAGAGCTATATAAACCACAAAGAGCAAAAGAAAAAAGATCGACTCAGTACAAACAATAATGGAATAAATAAAGTTGTACGTATAATGGAAGGCTTGTTTCTTGTGCACAGCACTCACTCTACTCGTCATAGATGTTCTCAAAGAGATATTTATTTCTGCGGAGGAATGGAGCAGGCAGGAGAAAGTTATTTTATGTACTGTGTTGTGGGCGAGAGTTTGGATGTATCGAGTGTTGTGGATGAAAGAGGAAGAATTCCATGTGGGTACTGTAGCATTTAACACAGTCAACAGAACGGAAGATTGAAATACAGCTTACTAAGATATACCGTGAAAGAATTTTCCTGGAATTTATGCTGCATTCAGTACTAACTGGACAAAAGTCTAAAGATTGCTTATTGTGCTTCACTTGACTTCATTCTAGTATTTGGACTAACTCATACTACATAGACACGCAGTACGGTCATACGAACCCATTTTAGTTGGTCTAATGGTAATGTGTTTGTATTGTATTATTTGTAACGCATTGAACGAATCATGAAAGGCTGTTCTCACCAACTCAATGTTACCATTGTCTAATCTTACATTTTGTAGATGTGGTCACACCAGTCATGCGTATCGCATGGTATTAGTACGGAATGTGAGACTTGAACTGAAGTGACTGCACAGTTGTGGTTTAAGGCTTAGGTTCAAGCAATTTGCAGTTATTTTCTCCTCTATACCGCACGTGTCGAAAATTTCGTTTTTAAACAAAACTTCGGATTGCAAGGTACATTCATCCGCTACAACTTTTACCACGCACATTTTCATAATGTTTTGTACCTATACTTTGCAAATATCTAATTAGGAATTCCGAAATAATCGTTGTATTGTCAACAATTCAAATTTTACGATAAACCAAACACATAATATGAAATTGTGCGTAGTAAAAGTTGTACCTTTCCATTGGTAATTACCCAACCTGAGTGTATACAATTTCCTTGGTAATTACCTAATGTATCTTTTGATGGGTATATTTAATGAATGTGTCAGATTGTGCAATAAAAAGCCTTATTAAAAAAAATCTGAAATCAAATTTCAACTTCCCTTCACCCAAGCAGTGAATATAAAATTCACATCGAGCGCTCGGGAAAAGCCCCGATGACTAAGAATTAGCCGACATCTGACAGAAAAACCTCAACGATACAATTACATTTTCTAATTCTAGTTAAATTCTATTCATTCACACGTGTTATGTTCTCAGTGGTTATGTTCTCTTTGAGCTATCGGCAAACTTATTGTGCCGTATCCTGACGCTTACCAATGAACAGCCAAACCTTACATGACCATACTGATACCTGATTTTTCTAAATTTTTTGCATGAAATACCGCCTTAAACAGACGGTCAAAGAATCCAGTTTTCCCCTAGAAGTACCAAGATTCGTTTTTAAATGCACAATTTTAAAAAATGGCGAGTACGTTTAATCAAATAAGACTTTGTAAAGTTTCCGACTCAGCATAATTTGTTGTGCGTTCGCCTAACTATTGATATAAACATTAATACAGTGAAATCAACAACCATTAATTCTTGCAACGCCAATTACATCACTGGGTTTAATTAGGGAATCGTCAAGACAGTCACACACACCACATTATCTGTAGTGAAATATTCATATGGGAATTACATTGGAATCAGAGCAATGCATATTCATCAAATTTACTCTCGTATCATATTTTCAGATACCAATAATTCATCTGTACTTTATATAAAATTATTTTACATTGTCATGAAATGTAATTTCAATATGTTTACACACAAAGTTTTAATATTTATTTTATCTAGTTTTTACCTACTTTATTGGTGCAGGACTAATTTGGAACCATTCTTTGGGAGTATTGTTGAATTTGACGGCAACAATTGGGCAGCATTTTCGTTGTTCTGGCAAAATTGACGGAATCAAGACTTTTGTGTCTCATTATGAGGTACCAAGAATGTAACGACTCAGTGTTGTCAACTGGTCGTTGTTAGCCTTCAGCTAATCGCTGTTGCGTTATGACAGCTGAACAGCGAGTAGGCGGAGGCTGGGTTCGTTACGATTATATTCTACGTGGAAAAAGTAGCGTACAAAGACTCGCCATTGTATCTTTGTGCGTTATAGTTATATACTTCTTCAAATGTACATCAGACAAAGAGACTTGAAAAATTCTTCTTGAAAGCAAAAGCAATTCACACGCACTGTTATTATAAAAGATATACCCTGCAAATCTTTTGTATTGTTGTGCATAGTGACTTGTTTCCAGTTCTTATCGTTAGTCTAATACAAAATACAACACTAACTTAAAATATCATGTTTTTTCATTTAGACAATTTTCAATACCATTATTGTCAAGATTTTTCAAAAAAGATTTAGGTTTTAGTTCCAGTCGAATTTATAGGCTTTATTTATTCCAGCGATGGCCAGGGCGTTCATTATCAGCAATACTAATATTGTACCAGCAAGTTTATAAAGTACACACCATTTACATTCAAATTCATACGATTTCATGTGTCAGGTAATAAATACCCTTCACAGATACACTCTTATCTCTCTCACTACGCATCGTTGTTAATTAAAACCAGTGCAAATGAAATCTTTGCGTGAATATAGATTTAATTAAACAGGCTCCACACCCAAGAGCACGTACATCCGTAAACTATTCATCTGCATAAAGCATTCTGATAATTGTCCGCTATTGTTTATTGTTTCAACAACTCACAGATAAAATAATTAATTAAATAATTGGACCCACTGCATATAATATATACTACAGTATCTACAATTAAAAGTATTTAATATATATGTAGGATCAAATGTACACACCTAAGCTGATTTATGCTTGGAAGTATAATGTAGCACATGTATTCAGAGGGCCTGGACTGACTGAGAACTACGTGCTTCCAGACTAGGAATTGTTTTGTCGTGGATTAGGAAGGAAGTTTCCTCACTAGCATCAATACCACGCATGCAGGATAAGAACATGAAAATTTTCGTTCTTCCGTCCTAACACAGAATCTACAAATAGTTTTATGCTGCAACTCGGTCGTCGGGGTGGATGTAGGAAAAGTGTAGACAGGCTGATGTACTAGCGTGTAATATGTACTTACATTCTGGTGGATTTCGTAGTGGATGTCTGTTCAGCAGCACTACTACAGAATACTATTCATTGCAAATGGTATGCAGGACTCGGCTGAAATGAGGGTGAAGAGCCAACGGTTATACACATCTCCAGCGTATAAACTACTACGACTGTAGTACATGAACTGATAGGGACATAGCCACAAACTTATATATCACCGTAGATCATAAGCATCACATCACAGCATGTGCACTTTGCAGTCTGTGCTGTTCGCGAGTGGAAAAGCACGTAGTGCAGGAACCGACAACCAACTTAAAAAACGAGAATGGTTGGTTTTCTACAAGAAAAGAACGAGAGTGAAGGGAAAGCGAGGCAGGGCACGAGGAGCATATACATTTCCACGCGATGGGATGTGATCTAGGTTAGCAGTTTACTAGTAT
This sequence comes from Plutomurus gul, assembly GCA_019776185.1. Classification (NCBI taxonomy): domain Eukaryota; kingdom Metazoa; phylum Arthropoda; class Collembola; order Entomobryomorpha; family Tomoceridae; genus Plutomurus; species Plutomurus gul. Next base: position 39,327 of record JABASC010000153.1, read on the forward strand.
AGTACCTAAGTTTCAAAGAGAGGAGACGGGTGGAGCTCTCAGGAGGTGAAGAACAGAGAGGAAGTCAGCACAGAGAGAAAGCCTTGAGCCTTTCACCATTTGCAGAATTCACATAAATGCCACTATTCGTAATGATTTCAGTGTAGCAGAAAATTCCAGATTTTATCACTCCACCAGACTACCCATCCATCCAACTCTCTTTCCCTTTGCTACTATGCACACTTTTAATACACGTGCGGATTGATTTTGTTGCTGTTGCTAACGCTGTATGAAGTACTTTCATTCATCAGACGACCTTACAATCACTTCTCACGTTATCACACTTGAATGAAAACACATGGCATCTTGTGCGCACTAATAATTAGCAGGATTTTTCAGTAAACACAATTACACTATGTTATTATATCAGGGAATCAGAGTTGAAGAGCGGAAAAATTAAAGAAAAAGACTTGAACTTTTCAATTGTACCCGTACTGTAAGTAGTACAACTCAATTTGAAGACGGCTGAGTGATTATAATGATTTTGTGACTGCTCGTCGTCAGGCACAATATTACGTCTATTAGTTCAAAGTTAACTACAATTCTCTACTCTTTCCCCATCTCTCTCTGCGTGTGTGTCTCGTGCATAGACATCTATCTAATATAAGGTCTCGTGTGAAAAAAGAGGAATTAAATGCCTACCATCTTTTCTATCAGTGTCAGAAGAGCAAATCTAATTGTCACTAGTCACTCGGCGCGCCGGTCTGTTCCTTTTTGTTTCGTTCTTTCATATATTGTTTGCTATTTATTTCCTTTCTAATCCGTTCTTAATGCAATGTAATAAAAATTAGGAATGAAAGCGCCATATGCTTTCCCATAGATTTTAGTGTAGAACGACCTGAGCTCTTTTACATTGGATGTACTATATGTACCAATATTTGGAATACACGATATAAAATAAAACAATGGGTTGGGGTGAAAGTATTGTTGTTAGATATATGTAGAGTAAATAGGGTTTGCTAATACACACAGCAAAAATGAATGCAGCACACTGGTAGTGTAGTGTGCTTATAGGGCTTTGTGATTTCACATCATTGTTTCACAGCAGACAAAATCTCACGCCTTCCAAAACTCGCAGTACTCTCATATCCATTTGGAGAATGGAGAATTGTTTTTATTTGTGTATTTGCCTATACATCTCTTTGGAATAACAAGGTAGAATAGAAACTGTGAGCACAACTTATAACTCTGAGCAAAACATTAAATTGAGAAGTTACAAATGCACCCCTTTAACGTAATCTTTCTTTTCTCTCGTAACCAATTAATGTTCGATTACACTATTGTGAATGTAATGCTGTTTTTGTGAATTGATGTACACAATGAAATTGTGCCCCTTCTCATTGTTGGAGAAGTATTGCTGCACAAAATAATATATTCTGTAGACAATAGCGATGAATTAGTTATTAGAGTAGAATATAAGTCTGAACTAAAGTGGAGATAACTTGGTATTGCTATTTTATTTCCTCCGGTGAGTCTAAGGAAGAAGATGAGTTCATGCATAGGTAATTCTGTGTGTGTACGAGCTACTCTATTTAATACAGTAGAGGTTCTGAGCCAGTCTGTCTTCATTCGCGATATTAGGTTTTTCTCTGATACTGTATTTCTTCTAATATATATAATGTAGTACTTTAAGATTGCATGTGTATCGTAGTGGTTGTAGTTCGTAGGTTGGGGAAAGTATGATATGACGTGCCGCTGGGGTATACGAAGTCAAGTTGTAAAATAACATTAAGTATAAATTGCGGTTTATCTTATAAGTATGAGCGGCTCTCAGGAATGGAAAGTCTTGACACGAGGAGAGTGGTTCTTCCTCTATGTATCTCTAACATGTAGGAAAATCCATCGAACGTCTCCACCACCACACCACCGTTCTATAATGCAAACTAAGCACAGACGTAACGTACACACAGTTCTGTGTTTGACTGTGGAAATTGTTTAGACATTATTAATGTACATGCGTTTCATTCATGCCTAATCGTTAGGGAGAGAGTGCTCTGTATTGTAAGTACAAAGCTGGGTCGCCCATGAATGATGCAAAGTTGATGATATTTAATAGATTCTAATGAGTTTGCTCTCATCGTATTTTATTGCGACTTGCAGGTTCGCCCGCTGATAAGGCAGATTTAGAAGTTGGAGATGAGATCTTACAAGTAAACGGCAAAGCGTTAGATGACGCGACGCATACAGAAGTCATATCACATATTCATCAGGTAATGCATCTTTCGAATTTTCTCTCTCGCTTTTATTATACTTTTTGCTCTTAACTCTGAACACTGAACTTAATGAACTCGCGAGTTACTAACCGATTTTGTTAAATGCATGGGGAAAAAGTCTGCAGTTTGTCATTATAATAAAGCTCTTTTAGTATATATACTTAAAATTAAACATGTATAGTGTATTTTTATAAAGGGGGCACCACAATGTGAAGTGAGTGCTCAGTGGAGCAGTAAAGCCTATTATGCGAAATTGAATTATAGATATGTTTCTATGTAATCTGATAAGATTTATCTAATGATGCAAATGTGTTATTTAGAGGACACCATTTATTATGTCAATGTTTTTTATTTGCAGTGTATAAGGTCGAGAACAATATGTCTTCGTGTAAAAAGGAGAACGGGAAACAAATTAGGTGAGTAAATTTTCGAGAACAATTTGACTCTTTCTTATTTTGTTACGAAGTATATGTATGTACACAGCTAGTAGGAATTCATGGTTATACTGTATAGTAAAGGTAGATCGAGCAGGGCAGGATATTCATATAATTTGCCAGTCTCGTCCATCTTGCTGAAAAAGAGTTGAAAGTTGTATCTTGTGTTATTAAATCACAACCATTTTTGACACAAAATTAAATAGATGTAAATACTACATTTGAATGTTTTAATGTTTAGTTAGCTTAGATATGTTAAACACATAATTTCAATTACTTAACATAACTGAAAATTTGATTGCAATACAGGTTTTTACTTAAATAATGCTTTGCTTATATTAGAGAATTGTTTAGATGCGATGGCATAGTACAACTTTAATCAATGGTACGGGTATAATTGGTAATAATAAAATAAGCATATACAAAAACACAGAGTTTGCATCACTGTTTTTAATGAATGAATGAATACGGTAGAATACAATTAGATTGTCTATATATATTCATCCCGACAGTACTTATTTATTGTCTAGGTGTTTACTAAACACGTTGCATATACTAAAGAAGTGATTATCTAACATTAGTTTCATATAATTAGTTGTGACAGCAAATTGTATTACAAAAGGCGTTTGATTTGATTTGTCCCAGATTACAAGTTGAAATAATTTTAGGATTACGATGAGAATGTATATCTTTGGTGTTCTCAATGTGTTCTCCGGATCTTTGTCGAACTAATCGTAGGCGCCGCTTCCAAGATTGAAGCACTTTTTGAACAGCAGTCAACTTGTTCCACTCATCTTGCAAAACTTTCCAAAGTCCCTACAACGTGGTACACTTTCTGCCCCACAGTAGCTGATTCAAGTAACCGAACCCGAAAAAGTCGAAGGATGAAGTGTCAGGGGACTTGTGGTACACTTTTTCCTTCAAATCTTCATAGTACTTCATTGTGGATAGTACGATTAGACGTATTAAGCTTCCTTCCAATTGTTTTTATGGATTTTGGCTTATCACCTATGGTCATTTGGTACACCATTCTTATAGCTTCCGGTTTTCTTTTCGTACGAGGTTTATCTTGTGGTGGTTTCTTGAGCCCAATTGCTTTCGCTTGGCGGCGAATTCCAAATACATATATTGAGAATATGTTGACAACTGTCTTGTACGAAATGCCAATATTGTCGGCTGTAAAACGTTTTTCGATGTCCCAAGAGCTGAAACCTTCTTTGGAAAGTGCTTTCACTGCACCCTCCACTTCCGGGTTCAATTTCTTCCCCATTCCTTAACCAAATATTACGAAAATTTGTACAAATGTTCTCAGTATATGTATTAATATTACTCGCCGGCGTGCCCACATTTCGTCATACCATGGAAAATTACCTTAGGATAAATCAAACCAAACGCCTTTTGTATAATTCTTGTGTGCAGTAGTCTCCTTTGAAATGAGTAAAACATTGGCACGTTTAGTATTTAACTTTTCTCTTTTATCTTCCCCACCAGAATATGAAATTTAAAAGAACTCTCAAACACAAATTGCACGCTAGAGCAATTAGGAACTCTTTCACAGCTATTAAACTCTCTACTAATTAAATAACACTTAAGGCAATGAGGTTTTTCTTCCCCATTTCCTTGTGATTTCCCGTCGTTGTTAATTAAAAAATTTAATAAACCCTCACCATATGTTTGTTGTTAAACAATTTCTCATGGAGTACTCTCTATTTACTACCAAGGGAAGCTTTCTAATCACTACGTATTTGGTCGAAAGCAGCTGTCATTAAATACTTTGTATGTTCTTTAATTTAACAAACCACAAAAAATAGTTCTTGGGTTATTTTACACTAGGTATTACAATGTTTAAAACAAATACTGTTTGTATTTTAATGCAAAATTGATTTGCAATAGGCATACGTATAAATAGTAAATTAGTTACAAAAATTCAGCAAAAGTAAGCAGAGTTTTTCTGAAATTTGACTTGCTGTCCATCAGATAATTATTCTATTTAAATTATACGATATCTACAGAATAATCTTGTGTAATAACAATAACAACACCACATGCTCAGTGGATTGTGTTTGTAATTTAATGCTCCCTAATTTGTACGGTTTGGTTTAATATAATGTGTACTTGGTATGGTAATTACTAATAACACCAGTAGCACCATCATCAATCCATTATATTATCAGTGTTTTCCAAGGAGTTTGGATTAGTTATCCTGTAACTACAAATCATAATATACACCCTTGAATTTGCCTAAATCTAATCCAATAAATGGTTTGCAGCATCAAACTGGGCAATAAAAGCCTAATGGGAGAGTCAGAAATGAACCACCACAAAACTGAGCAGTTGTCTGACGACTTTCCTTCTGCTTTTTTATTATGTTTTAACTGTTTACTATACTAAAACCTTATATCCGTAGGTGTTCTCGGTATATGATGGCTCTTCTCTGAATAATATCATGTTACGCATACAAAATCAAAGGGTATAAGCATATTCGGGAAACGATTTAAGATTTTTATGGGAGCAACATACTTATGCGAGAACTACTCTACCACTTACTCACAAGGGCAGTGCGAGTCTATCGTTCTCTTACATTCACATGTTGGATTGATAAAAAGTGGAGACACAATTAAACTGTTCCAAATGCTAATGAAAAATTTACCTTTTTTAGAAAGTGGCTACAGTAGTGTTGACTGTAGACACTGCAGTTTCCTTGTCGTTTTTGTTTTATGAGCTTTACTTGTGCATGTAAGCACAGGCGTACATTAAATTATAGGAAGACTCACACTTACAATGTACCATTACCCCCACTGAAGTAGAACTGACTATGTTAGAGGGAAAATAGATGTACCACACTATATATGCGGAATTGCACGCTAAAAGGTTAACCCATCGGACAGTATACAAACGTTTTATTTACTTTAAAAAATCGAAAAAAATGTCATTCATATTTTTTAAATTAATTTTTACATGAACTTGAAACAAAGGTAAAGCGTTTTAAAATGAGACACCTGTGCAATAGAATTAACCTTTTCATATCCAATGTCCAATGCTGCGAAAAAAAATCAGGACTAATCAATGAAATTCTGAATTTACTAAATTTGATGTTTTTGCGCATGCTGAATTAGAATATGTAAATATGAAGTGCCAAAAAAGCGCGCGCAGTCACAAGAAGGGTGAGTAAAAATCGAACCTACAGTAAAATTCTGGAGCTCATTGCTCATGCAGAGAAATAAAGCATTTTATCGAATTCTGAATGTGAAAAAACCTCGAAACTCCCACGATCAACATCGCAACTCGCGATGTGTGCATTTTACCAAATTCTAGCATGCAGTAAAATCTTGAAATACCAAAAATAGAATGATTGATTAAGGTGATATGACATTTGATAATTTTTATGTCGCTGGGTATACAAGGGTTAATATTCCACAGTGGTTTGCCATTTAATGGATTAATAAAATACTGAACTGAAAAGTTCAGTATAAAGAGCATAATCGTTGAAGACTTTTCAAGCTGTACTTAAAAGATATCATGTATGGTACCTTTTTGCTTGCAATGCCACACATTCATGTACACACTTCCACTTGCATACACTTTAGCGTCACTATCATTGTGCTATGATATGTAGCTTATTTGTAATTGTAAGCAATTGAGCGTTACCGTCATCTGACAAAGACGTGCAGTATCAATCATATTGCAAGAGAGATTTATTACACTTCCTAATGTGCGTTTCCGAAGAGGGACGATCAAGGAGAAAGAGAGGCTTCTGCTTTGCCGCAGCAGCACATTCGACCAATGGATATGGTTTGGCCTTTGGTTTGTTGTACCGTAGTAGATGGTGTGTATAGATCTCGGATGGATTGTAAGTAAACGGACTGCACACGAATGACAATTAGACCACTTTTATTCTTTCACTGTGCCGACTGCGAAGTGTAGTCAGCAAATGTTGAGTTCAGTTGAGTTCAGTTGAGCTCGCATCTCACAATCAATCACAATTCACGATGAAATATACGTGGTTTTGGTCGATCTAGTAAATAGTATTCGTTACGAAATTGTAATGAAGAAGGTCCAGCAGGTTTACTTTACTTTCGCTTCGACGTCCGCCCAACATTGCCAACATACTAACTGGGTAGGAACAGAGTGTTTATTGACAAGGTGCACTAATCCATTGGAAGTGAAGCCAGCTACTGCAAATAATACAAATCAAGTACAATTCTGTCGCACTGTTGTCTACTGACAATGAACAATGAGCTGGTAGGCTAAGCTGGTTTATATGAGGCCAGTAGTATACTGCAAGTACGTTGTTCTTGTTACTCGTGCCTTCATTGTTCATTTGTTATAGTAATATAAACAGTGTAGGGTTGAAGAAGAGATGTGTTAGCCTTCAAGCAAATTAGTAATTCAGCTTTACTTTCGCTTGGCAGAACAGAGTTTGCATGAAATCCTCTTAGTGCCAATCGAGCTCTCAGTTCATACATACATTAATTGCAAATAACTTTCTGGGCCTGGATAGCAGAGTATAAAACCTTCCACAGCTCTCTCGTAATGGCTCTAACCGCTAATACTGCTACCACTGTAGTATGAGTATGTATAAGATATATAGTGGGAAAGCAGTGTGTAGCTGGCGTGAAAAAATCTCCAGTTTGTAAACAAGAAAGGTAAACGGAGAGGAATGAAAAACAAAATTACTATGCAATAAAGGATCAAATGGACAGAGCGAGAGAGTGAGAGTGTCGGGAGCCCCGCGAGAGCTGAGACTGCATCATAGAAAGAGAAAGGAGAAAATGAGTTGACGGCAAATATATTAAAAGCTCCATTTGTTTTATGTGTACAGGCATTAGCTCACTGATTTTTCCTGTTTGCCTCTCAGGTCCAGTTCTTTTCAGTTTGATGCAGTTTCACCGTGTACATAGTAAAAGCCAAGGCCACGGCACGTTACAGGATGTACTTACCATTCGTCAGCGCAAGTTGCTGCCTGGGTCTTGTTGACAGCTATGTTTCTTTATGGTTGTGAAGGTTTAGTACCAATTACCATGCTTGCTGGATTTTACAGTGTGTTAAATGTTAAGTGTGTTTAAGGAAGGAACACGATAGGTTTTTGACGGAAATATTAATTCTATGTAGTTTGTTTGAGGGGGTTTAACTTACCAGTGAAAAACTTCAGACTTTCAGACAATTTAATTTTAAAAATATTGAAAACTTGAATTATAATTTGATTTCGAATTTCCCGTCAAAAAGCTGCAGTGTGTTTCATAATTGAAACACCCTGTACGCCAAACAAAACGTACACACTCCAAGTCGTGGTATTGTCGAATAAAAGAAGTCCTATATAGGCCATTACGGAAACGGTTTATTTTTCGAAAGTGTAAGAAGCAGCATTATTTACTATGTAGTTTGGGCTAAATGTTTCCTGGTTTGTTTCAAAATTTACTCATGGGATGTACGTGGTTTGCTTGGAGAGAATAGGATAGACTAGAATTCGCTTATTACAAATCCTATCAGTGCACCGTAACAATGTAAACCCAGGGTACGATTGACTCAGGTGCTAGTCAACTTCAAGTCAAAACTATAATGGAGTATATATTTAATGAAACACTTTTATTTTACTAACAACATGACGAGAAAATACTATATTTTATTAAAGCGTCTCATTGCATTGTGTGCAATACGTGCACTTGGTGAAAGTTTAGATTAAAAAATAATGTATATTAGCTAAACAGTTTTCAGAACATGCTGCTTTGCAGCAGTAGTAGTGTTTTTGAACTGTTTAATGATTTAATCTACAGAACAAGTAATTCCTGCAAGGAACGGGCCGTAAAACGTGAAACTTTTACTTAAATAGCACCAGTGCAATAATTGTTATAAAGCTTTGTGAAAAAGCTTTTAATTTCAACGTGGCTTCAAGAATCCCTTACACAGAACGAGTCCACGAGCGTCACTACTATACCAACAATAAGTACTACTACATAAATCCCACTAGTACAACAATACGTTGCTCAGCATAAACAACATTTGTGTGGTTGTACGTTATAAACTAGATATTTCGAGCAGATAATTCGTGTCTGCAATACATCATCCATCAAATAAAGCGAAAATCCTTTCGCCAAGGCAAGGACGTGTAAGTATGTACTTACATGTCACACGGTGGTTAACATAAAATGTGCTATTATGCTGGCTGGCAACGTAACCATTAGTTGATATCCTGTGTTCTATTTATTCCACTTACAGGTACTCAATAATCTAAACACATGGTGGAATATTATTCATTTAGGGCTGCAGAGAAGCAGTCGTAACTGACAATGAGTGATCTTGTTACAGGCAATTAGCCTGATTCGATTCGACGGTAGTGTTCCAACTTTAACAACTAAGTGTGTGTGTTTGTGTCTGCGTAGGAGGGTACGAATTTGAGTAACTTGACGTTAGTATTACATCAATACGGACACTGACTACACATCTGTATACACATTACACATCAATATATGAGCAAGTCTATAGCATGCTCTATTAAATGATAAATAATGATCGTCCACGCGTTGAACGGATCACTTCACACAGAGGGTGTGCGGTACACAAAACCATCCTATCATATTACAATAACCGACAAGGATTTTCATTTAATTGTGATGAGTGGTTTTGATCGACTCCTATATTATGGAAGAGTGGTGTGTATAGTTTTTCGTTGTGGTGACGTTAAGTAGCTCATTATCTAGTTCATGTAATCCCAATATAACAATTATCCTCAAACAGAATCTGTATTCGCACCTGTTTGTATTTCCATTGTTGGATTTATCTAAATAATGGAGTTTTGGTAGCCAAATATCAACGCTGATACTGTTTAGAAGCCGTAGGCAAAGGGTGCTTGATGATGACAAAATACTTGAAGCAATAATATTGACGCAAGCGTTGTGTTGTGTTTCCTGTTATGAAAGCTGCTGAACGCATATTGTTTACTCAGTTAGTTCGCTGTATTATTTTATCTAAAAAATTTGCAGCGTGTCCACTGTGCTGCGCAGTAGAAAATGTACGCCCTCTTCAAAAGTTCGTTAAGGCCTTTGAGAAAATGTATTTGCAAATATTGGGGCAACTTCTACTAAACTACTACAATGTGAGGATTTGAATATATTTGATTGAAGCACGAAACAGCGAACAGAGAAGAACAAATGGGGATTGAAACCATAAGAAAACTAAAGGCCACTGATTGTCCTTTGTTCGCGGAAGAAGGGAACTAATGAACTACTACTGCATGTATTCTAATTATAAGACTAAAATAATAGTGAAATGAAAACAGATATCATTAAATAAGTCATAATGAATTCAATTAACTCGAGCGACGGAATGAATGAAACAAGTCTGTATATACACACGCATAGTGTGGCACGCGCGTAATACTGTAGATACAAGAGGAAGCCACAGTGAAAGAACTTGAGAGTGAACAGGGACGATAGAATGGAAGAAATGGATGGTTGGAGTGGAATGAAATAATGGAAAAAGTAAAGGATTTAGTCAAGATTGGGATTTGGAATGATGGAATTGCCTCGCGTCGGCATGCCATGCCAATAGCACTGTCTTTCGCTTTATATTTGCTCGCCTCTCCTCGACACTGTAATATCATTGCTGATCCAATATACATACTACTACTATGTATGTAGTACTACTATAACACAGTATATCTTTGTATTTCCCTACTGGGTGACTGTGCACCATTGTCTTAAGTGCAACAAATATACATAAGTGCATGCTTTTACCTTCACATTGTATGGAAATAGAAAACACCGTCGTTATGCTATCTGCTGTTGAAGTATACAGCGTGCCATTGAAATAGCGCTGCTTAAAGTCTATGACGAAGGAACTGGCAATAAGAAAACTATGAAGTAAAAGTAAATAGTGTTTTAGTGTAGTTTTTCAATCTTCCTCTACAAAACTTTGCCTTCTCTAATCGTATTTATCTATATCTCTCTTTTAGTCTATCGCGTTTCAATCTCATCTCTCTATTTTGTATACGTTTATGGATGTGCAGATGATAGCATCTCTGGCCAGAGATGTATCTGCACTCTGCACGCATTGTCAGGTCTCGTCGAAACCTATTACTAATGGATTAAGTTGGTGGAGAAAGGAAAGCAGAGCCTCGAGTCAAACCAACAACACAACAGTGGGATTGCGAGATGCCAGAGAAAGTCATGTCATTCAACGTAGTACTTCCAATGCTGTAGACAATGTAGTATAGTAGTTGTAGGGGGTATTCGATTGCCATTTGAGAATTCACTGGGTTCACTTAGCTCGTATCGTCTCCTCGTGCTCGCGTAGTCAAGTCCAAATGAAGCAGTTGGCGTTCTGGTTCCTACTTTGCTTACACGAGAGCAGCAAGAGCTGTTTTCGAAAGGCGCAACTGAAAATGTGAGCAAAGGGTTGAACACAACTCTCTCAATGCTCAACGTCTGCAATACCACATGTAAGCCAGCGTAGCACTAGTGGTAGGTAGGTACGGCATAGCTATCTGTAAATGGTAGCGTTGGAGAGAACAGTGCGCTTGTTGGATCATAGATCGAAGGCTCGTCTCGTCTCCAAAAATTCTCTCGAGTACATTTTACCAAGTTTTGTTTCACTGCTAGCTTTTCAGCGCTACACTGTGTATGTAGAATTTCTTATGTGAACTTTTCTCGTTATAATTTACATGAGCAAATATTTGAAGATGTCAAACTACTGAGAAACTCCGTACTGCACAGCAAATTTTATAAATAATTTGATATTTTGTTACTGTATACACATAGCAGTCAATTCAGATCGTATGCAATCAGTACGAATGGCAAAAGGTTTCACATGAAATCCTACGGACGGCTATTATACTTGTAGGTTTTCTTACATTACTCCTGCTGGCAGTAGTATGTATTCGAGAAATATATAAAACGTTGGTCGATTTTAGAACTATCTTAACTTCCAGCTAGTTGAGAGCACTTTTCCATGAGGTAAATTAAGCTCGCGGCAATTCATCTGAATGAAAAGGGACTTGCTGAGATTTTTTACGAATAGAACAGAGCCATTGGAAAATTCCATAAAGTTTTTGTGAGCCGGACTTACGGCTTATACCTTACCAGCACAATTCTATAGGACAGCATTCGTGTTACATAGTAGAAAGAGTGAGTACATACAGAGTCGGTGATGTTAAGTATTGGTACAGTACAGCAGAAGGGAGATGCAATTGAGACTAAATAGAAAGAAGAGTGTATAGCTTCTACCATAGACTGGCTGCTGTACATAGTGTGCTGCCTACTCTTCGTGGTGCACACAACTCACCTGGGAATCATTACAGAGAGAGTATAAGAGAGTGAAGGGAAAGAGCAGGTGGAATTTAACCTGTCGGTGGGGGAGGTTGGCCATTTACAAACCAAACTTACCTGCTTTTGGTTAACCTGGAAGGCAGAGGCTACCCAATCTATCCAACAGCGATGCTTGTGATGTGACTCACTTCACTACACATACTATACGTACAGTGGAACGAGAGAGACCAGTTTAAAAATCTATGTAAGTAAGTAGATACGTATTTCGTCGCTTTTCATATTTGTCCATCGCGACTACACAACAACATCGTGCTGGCTGAGCCGGTGTGGTGCATGCACTACATTATAACTATACGTAATGCCCACCTGGTACACCTGTGCTTGTTCTGCGAGTGTGTAAACTCTCGGTACACCTCCTATAATGCACACAGTCACAATGGCAGTAGTAGTAGTAATACTGGCTTGGATTCACTAACAATTGAATTTAATATGTAACTGCTATCTAACATTTGCAGGAGAGCGAAGCCAGGCCAGGTGCCTTGTATAATATTATATGGCGGTATAGCAGTATTCCTACTTGGACTCTACATAGTAAAGTGTTCTGTTCATACAGTATTGAGCACAGAGAATGTGATTCTGGCTAGACACAGGACATGGGTAGGTTTGGCTTTTCACAGGTAAAGCTTACCTGGATAATAGTAGTAGAATGGTGATGGAAGGAGAGAAAGGGTAGCCAAGAGTAGTAGTAGGTAAGGCAACTTAGTTGCCAGAAGTAAAATAGTATACCAGTACCTATCTATGTGGTAGAGTATCTGCTGCGAGCCGTGCAGAGCTCTCCTCTCATAACTCATGCACAACACAACAACAAATACTTGTTTCCATTACCTCCTCAGATGTGCCACAGAACAGATCACATCATAAGAGGACTGTCTCCTGTAAGCGATACTGGTGTTTTCTTGTTGTTTGTCTATTTATAATTTGTTCTATTATTCCGTGTGCACCTACCGCCTCGCGTAACTCTGGAGAATAACTGAGAGTTACATGTATGTAACTACAGCTACTCGTACATCACAAACACATACAACATTAGAACAAAGGTGTGTGTAAGGAAATCTTCTGGATCGAGTGACTACGGGATATACACCTTACTGAAGCATCTAATATATATATATGCCTGAGTGTTTATGTAAAGGTGTACGGTACTGTGTGTAGATATTTTAGTGCAAGTGTCATAATAATGTTGTTATTTATATATAGTGTCGGTGCGCGGTGTCTCGTCTTGCTCTTTTAAGTGCGAGTGTTTGCTCAATGCTGTTTACTAGTGGCACCGAATGCATGAACCAAGTCGATTGTTTACATACATTGACGGAAGCAGCAAACAATTCTCTGATGAATAAAACGTTTTGTTGTTGTATAATCTTTTGATGGGTGGTTTTAATGTTTTTTACACTGTTGACACACATGTGGATGTTTAAGGTTACAATTTATGCACGGCCTACTTATTGAAAGGACAAGACAGATACGGTGAGATCAATCCGCAGTACTACTGATATGGTCTATCGAGTCACACGCTCTCGCATAAGCAGTGAGGCCTGTTGATGTACATATTATAACTAATGTGTTAACCTCGTTTCAAAATGTTATCAGTTTTTGTCGAATTGTAACTCGTTTATGAATGCAGTGAATTAATTGGAAGCTTTGCGAGGATAAACGCACGTAGTAAGAAAGTTTAAAGTGACACATTTTGGCTGACTCAAAATTAACGAGAGTCAGCATTTGGTTTTATTTGATGTGGAAAGTGTAGCTTGAGTGTAACTGAAATTCATCAAATTGCTGATTTAAGCAATTTCTGGTATTATGATACATGTTTAGTAATATTAGCTACTGTCCACTGGTAGTAGTCTAAACACGTGCAGTCTTGAATTTAAAATTATACTTAATGCCGCGAATCCTTGGTGGATAGTTTTCCAAGACTTACATACATACTGGTGTAAGGAAGTTTACTGTGTATTTCCGGAAGTTTTGTGTGCATATCAGACCTATCAAGTCACAGTCGCATGAGAAAACACATTCATGTATACGAAATTCTGTTTGAGTCACTACTGGAAAAAAGTTATTTTGTTCCAAGTTCTCTTTGAAATTCAATAAGGATTTCCTTTTGATTCAACTTTTTGGAATGGTAGTTTGGTGAAATAATAAAAGCCAATTTTGTGAAAGTGAATTAAAGTGAAGTGAACAAACTTCAAAAGTCGACAAAGGATTTCTTTTCTATTGGATTTTGAATTTTCAAGGTAGGTGCTTGCACGCGTCTCTCACGTAATATTTCTAACCACGTTTATATTTACAAATGTAACAGAATTTGTGGATTTAGGGTGTCTCCAAACCAATTTGTGACGCAGAATTATTAGAGGGGAAATGGTGAGTACAAAGAGGCTACAGTTTGAAGTCTAGCTTTAGATCGGCTTCGTTTCGGCTACATTCATTTGTATTCGTACAACACGGTTATACATATTATGTTGAATGCGAGAGTAGGATAAAATTTGCTACTTAAATAAAGATATTTTGTTTTTATAAAACATAGAGCCAACTCTTTGTTACTTTTATCCTAAAGTATTATTACATAACGCGTGAAGGCAATTCTCATCGACAGTGCAGTAGTGATGAGCATGAGAGAAGTGGCTGTCCTATGATTCTTACAAAATTATGTTTTCTCATGGACAAAAGCGATAGGAAGTGAATGGTATGGTGTCTGAATTCAATTGGATAAGGTAACCTAGGATGGAACATCCATGTGGAACACATGCAGGGTGACGATTCGCAGTCGATGCGCAATTTCCATTGAGCATCTCATTGTAGTTGTCCAATTAAGATTTTATCAATGAAAATCTTTAGTCTAAGAACAACTAATCTTGACATTTTACAAGAATAAAAACAGGAAACACTGTCAATGGTAAATGTATATAATAATATGTGTATTATAACTACATTAGCCACCCTGCACGTCACAACTTTTGAATCAGAGAATGTGAAGTTTGACTTCAATAGTTTATTCTGTAAAGGGAAAAGAATGAAATGTATACATATAACATCTACACTGTATTACGAATGGACTTGGATAATAATATGACATGAGAAGTGAATGCTGTAGGGAACCCACACACAAAGTAATATGAAACCGAAACTGGTGAGTGAGTGAGTTCCTGGGCATTGCGGCGGATCCAATTCCCTCAATCCATTCTACTTTTGTCAGTAAGACTTAGTTTTCTTTGTTCCCTTTCAAATATCGTTGAATGAACTGGAAATAAGTGAAGCGTACTGGAGAATTAGATTAAATGACTTGCTCAGCTTTTCAGCCGATCTTCCCTGTAATAAGTGTAAAAAAGGAAATATACATTCATCAGCACAATTGAGTCTTGCAACCGAATTTTCCACAATTTTGTTCAAACTTAATGTTTCTATCCTCCACATTCTTCTCTTTTGCTATCTAAAATTTGCATTCCCCATGTTAAAAGTTTCCCAGTGTCAATTAATTAGCGAATTTCCATAGAACCACTTAACATTCTTTTTTTCTTTATTCAAATATTTTTTCTTTTTATTCTGAATGTAGCGAGTAAAAGATTCTCCCTAATAATCTTAAATGCTGTGAATGTGCACCCATACGTGATGAATATAATGATTAGCACGTTGCGGAAGTGAGATTTAGCTTTGCCATTTGACTGCCCATTCGTATTGTGTACGTTTACTTTGAGCAACTTAAACTTCGACAGTAAATTCTTTAAAAACTTCGCCATATAGTATACATGTGTACTGATTAAAACAATGATACAAGAACTCTGAGAAGGTGTGTGTACTTCAAATGCCAGGGTCAGTATTTATCTAATAATAAGCCAAAATGTAGCCAAATGTTAGAATTTATAGCAGATTTGACATTGAGTCGAATGCTACTTAGTAGTATATCGCTAAAAGCAAAATTTATATTTTCATGTGATTCCTAAGGTCATGTTGTGTCTGTAGAATGCATGCAACTGTCCTTTGCTTTGGTATGCTGTATGATGATGTCCACGTCAGATTAATACCACAAAAGGGTATGTGCGTTTCAGTGGCAGACTAACAACAACAATGGTTCCAGATAAGCAAGATATCTTTAGTAAGCATAAAGTTGACTTTAAGAGCTAAACTCGATACAATTAGAAAAGTCTCTCAAGTATTTCGTCAAGAATTTCTCAAGTGCACTGGTTACATTATTATGGTCTGCTTGACAGACATATATGAATTAATACAAAAATGTGAGTGTAGTTTTCCTTCGTTATTATATACGAGTATCTCGTAGGTATCTGTTGAAATTCCTCTGCGTAAACATTGAAGTACCTACTACGGTATACTTTAAGGATTCAGTACACTACGGTGTATAAATACTGCGTCTAATTTTGTGCTTGCTTCTACATAAATTAATTACTTTAATATACAGGAACATGTTTATATACTCAAGCGTATCTTATAGTCACACATATAGATTACAAGAATTCCTTAAATTTTAGTTTTCGTTGTTACACTCACCACCAAAGGTCGATCTGAGAATTAAGTATCAGAGTGATACCGAAGAGACGCAGGTAAGTGGTGGGTAAAAAGTTGCAAAGGATATCCGTTCGTTTTTAGAAAATACACAGGACTGACATTATGGAGGGAACACAATGTGGAAACAAAACATTCTGTCATAAATGTACACATTGTGTAAAGGGACTGGAAGATTGAGTGTCTGCATTCTACTAAATGTGCTTTGATTGTGGTATAGCACCTGTACAATTAGTGTAGAATCTACACTGTAGATACATAGAGGAACGCGNTACATAGAGGAACGCGTCTTACAAGGACCATGTGTATGGAAGAACGTTGGAAATCTTGCCTGTTTGAGAGGGCCACATAAGGTGAATGCGTGCATCTGTAGATGCCTATAATATGCCAGCTTAGCTGGTAACGGCACAAACACTCCTATAGCCTCTCATACATTGTATACTGCACACATTGTTGGTGTGCGTTGTATAATAGGGAAGATTGTGTTACTTGTTTCATGGACTGTTTGGTATTTGAGCTTGATTATTATAAGTCTGGAGCTGGACCAACGTATACAATGTACAACTCATCGAATCCATCTGATTCCTTGCGAGAAAGTGAGAAGTGAACCTGAGTTTTTAACTACCTCTTCTTCTCTGCTATTGCTCTGGGTTGTATGCGTGCCTAGCATTGCATTAGGAGGAGTGTGCACACAATGTTAGCCAAGCCATGCTCTGTATGTGCTGCTGCTGATACTGGTAACTGGCAACCAACCCGAATGAAATGAAGTATCAATGTATTTATGTAGTTTTTGTTTTAATTTTTTTCTGTTCTCTGGCTCTGCCTCTTACAACTTCTCGAGGAGAGCATGGCATGGTTGGTAGTAAAGTAGAGATTGAAATAGCCCTTAGGGGTTCCTCCTTGCTAGCTCTCATACACTGTAACAAACTCATATATATATATATATAGTGTACTCCATCTTTAGTCTTCGCTATATATCCAGTGCGGGCAAAAGTTGAAGCACTTGAATTCGTAGTAGTTAGTACCACTAACAATAAGTTAGAACGTCGTACCCACTATTTCCAGATGTGTAGGTAGTACTATATACGAAGTGTATAAGGTAAAACCACAAGTACGCATTAACACATTCTGTTGTGTGTCTGGCTGTTGTTGTTTCGCTCAGACTTCCAGACAGTTGAGCACTGAGAGAGCGTATACGAAATATGTACCTACAAAATGTGTGAGTTTGTATGCATGAATTTTCAAGTACACTGTAGAACTCAGATTGAATTTAATTCAGGGAGTGAAATTGATTGCATTATAGATATTCCATTATATCATTAAATACGATGGCGAGGCAAAGGAAAAAGAGGAGAACTTAAGAACTTTTATGCAAATCGACTGAAGGTAGGCTCTAAAGACGAAATGTATTAATATTGTGTTATTGATAATAAAAAACTTGAGACTTTAGTATCTGTAGCAGCATTCATACAGAGTTAAAGAGTCCTGTGTAGTGGTTAGTCGTGCTACCGAGTATAATTTATCGCTATAGACATTGTTGCGTATACATATATACAAATGTATTAAGAACATCTTTGTAAAGGAAAGAAACGTTTACATAATAACATGCTTAACTAAACTCGCTGCTTCCATTCGTTATTTGCTATATGTAAGAGAGTAGGTAGTAAGAATAATAATCTACTTTGATGTTGCCAATTAAATTTTCTCTGCATTGAATTTGTGTAGGTAGGGCAAGTGCCATGGAATAAATGAAGGGAGAGCAGAACTTGACAAAGTCGTGGTACATACGGCTTACCTTTTACTCCAGATTTTTGATTCAGGTGCAGTTGGCAGTGCATCTTCAATTTTAGGATTTAGTAATGCATAACATAATCCACTATATTTTCATGCATGGTTAGGCAAATACATGAAATATATGCGGACAGGATTGTGAGTTTCTTCATAGTGGCTTGATACAATTGGAAGAAAAATTTCCATTACTTGCATGTGTTTCTTTCCACTAGTGGTAGAACTGTGAGTTGGATGTGCATACTGCATACGTTTGCAACCTGTTCGACAGCTGAATATGCAATACATAAACTCTAATGTAATATAAATGAGAAAAAAATCGTGTCCCCAATTTCGATTTTTAGGTTAGCATGTGACTTTTTTGCTCTAAATGAAAATGCATATAAAATCTAAAGCCTGCTTCCACTCCATACATGGTATGGTAATTTCCCCTGCCTGTACTCGTAAAATATTTACATTTTGCTAAAGATACCCAGGTGTGTTCTTAATGTGCACGTAATTTATTTCACATCTCTCTCTCGCCTTCTTTAAAAAATTACATCGGATTTTAAATTTGGACGTTTCTTGAGTCAAAGACGAAAGTTGGAGGAGGATGGTGAGAGAAAATTGTGTTGTATAATATACATATAATATATATACCTACATATATAAATTTTGTCTGCTTATTGCTGACTTGGCTACTATCCATGTTGGAGCACTTAGAACGCAAAAGTCTACCGTGTCTTTAGGGAAAATTGTGACAGGAACTAAGATGGACCTAGAAGTTCTATTTATTTGTGTGTACGGTGTTGATGGATGACCCAGCTCGTTATTTTCCCATTACTCTGAAGCATAGAAAAGTACCCAGTTGGTAATTGATGGCGACCGCTGGAACCGAGCTGGCGGAACATTTTTCTTTCCATGTTGTACTCGAATTATCTCATTGTTAGACCTAAATTCTTCATATTAGACCTAAATTACGTTCACCAAGATATTTTTTGTATGCACACTCAACGCACCACTATATCACACAGGCTTATCATTAAATCAAAAGCGTAAAATATTGCCTATACATATGAGCTCTATGCTACTCATAGTTCTTAATTACATGTGTGCACTTAAAAAACAACTACCTCATTTGTCAAATGTTAAACGGAATGTGATATTATCAGATTGATTACAAATGCATTTCTCTTGTGTAAAATTCATAAGTAATGTTTGTTTGTATTGTTACATCAATATAATACAATGTACAGAATATTTCAGGTTTAAATATAATCAAGATACATACATATAATTAAAAAGATATTGTTTCGATCATTTGCAATATGTTCTAAATGATCTAGATTAACGAGTTAAGAGTAAGGTCGTTAATTATATGTTAAATGGAGCAGGAGCATCACGGTTACTTACCTGATCTATATGTTGACGATCTTCTGCAATAAACCTTTATGTTTATGTATTTAGTTTAATCAAAGGTCACTAA
The DNA here is from genome assembly GCA_019776185.1 of Plutomurus gul. NCBI lineage: Eukaryota > Metazoa > Arthropoda > Collembola > Entomobryomorpha > Tomoceridae > Plutomurus > Plutomurus gul. The sequence continues at coordinate 59,101 of JABASC010000153.1, forward strand.
TATGTAAATGCATACGCAGAATAAGGACTGAATTGCTACTTTAATGTTGTTGTTGTTAGTATGTATGCCTACGGATTTTACAAACTGGAATTGTTTGCATTTGTTAAGATAGTACTACATGAAAAATTACACGACAAGCTACGACAAGCCTATTTTTCTTCTTTACATTTATGCAACCTAATCTGCAATTAAACTGCTGGAGACAAAGTTTCTATATCTAAATTGATATTAGTTCAGTTAAAAAAAAGTTATGCATTAGTGCTGAGATAAATAAATAAATATTCAAACAATGCTATCCATTGGAATTGTCTATTCGAGCGTAAAGTAATTCTGGTAGCAATTGGAAGAGTGTACGCACTCACTATCATACTATCAAAGATGTATTGTACCTGGTCAAACACTATGCTATACGTACGTTATTCAAAAGCCAAAGCTAACTAAACAAAGACTACCGTGTTATGTTGCTAATATATTGCACTACCTTTTCTTGTGAAATAAATCCGGTTTCCTATCCTACCTTCTTTTGCTTGACTTGACATTGTATCTATGTTTCTGAATAGGAAAACCACCTACTATAAGAGTGGAAACCCAACTGAAGGCTCTGACAATTAGTTAGCATAGTGGATAGACAGTAATTTTAATGGAGGGTATGAGTTAGAAGTACTCCAGCGCCTTTACTCTGACTCGACCAACTTTGCCAGGCTATACTGGTTTCTCTAGAATCTAAACTGGAAACTTATTTAGCATTTAAAAAGGTATGCTGACTACAATGGAATTAAGTTTGCACGTTAAAATGCAACTTAAAGTAAGTCAAAGGCTAAATATCTGCCATCGGCTGTATTTGTATTGCATTGTCTGTCGTGTACAATGTACCCTGGGTTTGTATATTATTCGAACGTATATACGCAACATTGTTGTTACAACCAAACTCTGCTAGATCTCACAGCACAAAAACACGCATACTTTTATATCAGGTATGATGAACATAAGATAATATGGGTGTAAAGAGATCTAAGTAGTTTCTGAATTGAATGGCTCTGACAATGAGAATGAATTGTGAGCACCCATAAGACGTTCAGTTCTTGTATGTGAATAGCTCACAAATCAACTCATTACAGTCGGCTAAGCGGTGAAGCCAACCCGATTGCTAAAGTGCTAAGCCTAGCCACATATG
>JABASC010000154.1:0-59626 GCA_019776185.1 Plutomurus gul
AACAAACACGGGCAAGTGATTGTTTACATTGTGCACTGGTTTGTTTACACGTGCAAAATGTAAACAATAAATTTGGTTTACTATTTTATGTTACAGGTGAAACAGACTTTCCCAAAACAAATAACAAAGGTTCGTTCGTGACTTACTCGTGGGACGAATACGAACTAAAGTACAACTGCAGAGAATAAGTTTGCCAATTTTCTAGGTAAATAATATGATTTGTTAAACTTTATACTCAATTAAATGTATCAATCCGCAGGAGATATACTCCAAAACTAAATATAAGACAACAAGTAAAATTGAATGCCCATCTATGCTCACTACCCCCTTGGGAAAAACCAGAAACAGCTCAACTTCAGAGCTTAATAGAAAGTATTTTATCACGGTGAATTTTTATGCGCTGAAACCGGCTGTGGTAGTCGGAATCGGTCAATCAAAGTGCAAATTGGTGGATCAATTTTTTGTAAAATTTCAACCAACATTTTCGGCTTTGGCGCTGGAAGTATATCGATGATTTGATCAAAACAGCTAAAATTGGCTCAAAACGCCAATACTGGCCCAGTTGGAGCTAATTTCAGCGTGTCCAATTTTAGCGACAAAGGAGCTGATTTCAGCGTAGTGGCCCTGACTGCCAAAACGCAAATTTTAAACACGTAATAATCTTGGTTAGAGCAAAATATTTCACTCATTGATTTACTAGGAGGTTGGAACAGTAACTAATCTAATAGTTTTGAGGAATAAATGTTGACAGTCACGCTTATTTACAAATCTATAATAATGAGTTTGTAAATTATAACAACTTTCAACTACTAATATATATAAAACATGGTCTTGTTTATGTTTTTAAAACAAGGAAGCTGCCAGATAACAAGATTCAGCTCTGTAAGAAGTTAAATTATCGAAACAAACTCTTTTCCGGTCACCAGTGTATTTACTTTTGTTCGCCAAACAGGCCAAATGGTAAGTTGTTTTCACGAATTGATTTTATGATACTACAATAATGCGGATAATATTAATTTAAGAAGTACTTATACAGCCATTAATTAATCATTGTGCAATACCACATTGCCACACTTGTGCTGGCTGTTGCGATATTGGGATTGGGAGTCTATAAATACAACGAATTTCATTTTTTATATGGCAATACAATGTATGTTTACTATTAAGTTATTACAACAACCTGGAAGTAAATGTATGGTAAGGTTGGTCGAACAGTAAAAGAAGATTAATTTAGGTATTCTGTCTCAATCTATTTGAGCTGTGCTGTAATATACTAACAATAAGTACATCTATTATTGTTTGTGTAAAGAGGTTAGTTGAGATTTTGTCTCAGTTTTCCATGTCTAGGATTATTTAAGAATAGCCCATGGAAGAACATTTAATTTTTTAAACAAAGCAATATATGTACTTTGATGGTATGGTTTATTGATGCAAAAATTGATATGCGTATGTTATGTATATTTTTGTTGAACAGCAACTGCCGAGAACATAGACATCTATCTAATATAAGGCCGAGAATGAAACATCATTTTATCATTAGGAAGATTAAATACTAGTAACTAACTGCCAAAAGAGTTTTGTTTGCCCCAAGAAATGTTAGCGTACTAAGCGTACAAACCTGAAATACGAAATAGTTTAATGTCAGTATTTAGTATGATATGATTTTTTAGTGTGCGCATGTAATAAAAATATTACAATTAGGCCTTAGGAAGATAATATTTACAATACATTTGAGACCTATTTACAGAAACCGCCAAAACTTTCTATTTCTCTTCAATAACAAGCTGTTGGAATATCAAAATTGTTTTATCAAACCGTAGTATCATGTTATCGGGTCTGTTCGTTTGTATTATGTTCAAAGTTTAACTAACTATTTGTGCATATAATTTAAAAGAATTTCAACACTATAGTGTATCTCTAACTCTGGTGTGTGTACGGTATGACTAACATTTAATCACATTGAAAATTTCGAAAGACCTCAGGTCTGTCGTCATAAAAGATGTTTTCCGTTTTCCATTATGTATGAATATGCTTGATGTTTCAGTTGTGTGGTATTCAGTATTGTGTATGTATCTGTAGTGTCACTGTAACGCTTTTGCATTATAGAGCACCGGGTATGTCCATCTTTTGTCTGCGTAATTTATTTCCGCCCCCTCAGTTCGAAATTCGGTTCATAAATGGCCAGCGCAACAGACGACAGTGTCGAGAAGGTACAACAGGTAAAGATTACTAGCAATTCTGATTATTTACAGATATCGCAAATAAAGAGAATCATTCTCCTTCTCCTTTATTTTGAAATGTTGGACTCACTGTACTGTACTTATATATTTACAACTTAAATTACTTAAATCTACACAATTAATTATACAGATATTTCAAGATTTTGTTAAACACATTAATGGTTCTACTCATTAGTTCACGTCATTATAAATTTGTGTTTATGCACGTACGCACCTAATGGAATGATGATTTTCAAACCTTTTCTTAAGTGCATTTTCTTATTAGCTGTAATTTCTTTATCATCGGTTTTTCTATGAGCACAAGTTTGAATGTACTTGCAATGTCTATCAGTAGTATCAGTTTATATCATTTCATATGTTTGCATCTGTAGGCTGACGACGAGGGAGAGCAGGAAAGTAGTCGTGCTGAAGGGTCTGATTCAAGAAAACGTTTATTTTCTAAAGAATTAAGATGCATGATGTATGGATTTGGTGACGATCAAAATCCGTATACCGAAAGCGTTGACTTCATAGAAGATTTAGTGATAGAGTTCATTTCTGAAATAGTGAGTTTTTAATGAAAATTCAAAAGCATTAAATATTATTATTATTCAACCAATATTACTTGGTGGGAAATTATTAAGCACGATGATATAAATTTGTTTTTAGACGCAACGAGCCATGGAAGTTGGGCGTGCGGGTCGTGTCCAAGTAGAAGATATCATGCATATGGTACGAAAAGACCCTCGGAAGTACGCTCGAGTTAAAGACCTTCTCAGCATGAATGAAGAATTAAAGAAGGCCAGAAAAGCCTTTGACGAAGTAAAGTACGCAGGAGTTTGACATTTCTATAATTCTTAAATTTATTTTGATATGACAAGATAATTGTAAATGTCAAGCCATTGTGAAAATGCTAATTTCTTACCTTGACGAAGTATCACATTGGTCATCTGGCGTTTTTTGTAAATAAAATATACAAGCTGGAAGGAATTCATTGTATTTCACTGTTTTGAGTAAGTTTTGATAGTTCCTTATGGATTGAATTTCAAATAGGGAAAATACTTTGATTTCTTACCACAATTTGTGGTGTAAAGTAAAAGTAAATCAATTTTTGAAAAATGACTACAATCGTGCTTTGTATAGAAAAATATAAAAAATAGATTCACGCAGCTTCAACCTATATAAGTATGAATATTCTTTCAATTATTTGACATGTTTTCTTACATTATCTACTGTGTGCATAAGTATTAACCGCCAGCACCACCACACCTTCTCACAATCTCAAAAATCAACCTATATGTAAAGTAATATTTGGATTTAATTTACGTCAGAGTCGTTGTCAGTTGCGTGTTTAAAGTCATCGTACGTTTTCCGCATGCACAACTAGTACTAAATATTAATACAGTCTTCCCATTTAATTTCGAAGACGTTCCTTACTTAATGGGGTAAAGCTTTGTTGCAAAAGTACACGCTAAAAAGTCATATGCATATAAATAGCTAGAGTGTACAGTGAGCTGAAAACTTTTACACAAGATAAGAGTGGAAGATATTTTGGTACACGGCTGTTCGGGTCTCACCTTAAACACAGGTTGAATGGCAGGAACTGTCAAAAGCAGCCTATTTGACTAGTCTCTTATGCAATGGTATCCATGAGTAGTTGCCTAACACTTAACACCTAATACTTTCTCTAAAAGCGATTGCATGCTTTAAATCTCAATTAAATTGCATACACTGCAAGGAATATGGTAGCCATGCTCCCTGTAAGTACTGTACATATAATAGAGTGCGTATCAGATGCATTTTTATTAGTAGCTTGAGCTTTGTTAAAATTCATTCATGGCACTTTAGTGATTCGGATGGTTAAGCGATTATCAGTTTGTTACAACAACAGCCTCCCCAGTTCGTGTTAGTTTAGTTGTCAATTAGTCTGTCTTTGGTTTGTCTATTCCGAGCACAGAATGTTGGAAGGTTGAATGGTTAAAGATAAATACGGAAGCGACAGAGCCAAATATACTTCCTATCCAATAGACAATTATGTGGTCGGTTGTAGAAGCTCCTTGGCATCCGAACTGAAGAACCGAGGCTAATACGGGGTTGTAATATCCGCCGGAAAGGTCAAATGCTATGTGAGCAAACCAGAATACGACAGTCATTACTGAGCTCATGTAAATACTTAAATCGTTATTGATTTTAGTATGTTTAAACGGAGCCCCTGAAAAGCCTCTTGTAACATTATTATCAGCACAAATAATAGAATTCTTATTGTGAACATAGAATAATGACACAATTACATTGCAACGCTCTCGTTTCTGAGGCAGGCTAATCGAAATACTGACAATCAAGATAAATAGTCTTTAAAGTCACAATTCTACTATATGTACTATGGAGGTATACCTGCTACAACTAACGATGTGCCAACGAACGCGTTGATAGCCATGCCAAATGGGACTTCCTTTTCAGCAACGAATTTCGCTGTCAGCTGGCAGATACATGTTCCGACCCCTTCAACCAGAGCACCAAACAATGGAGAAATCTAATAAACCGAAACGATAAATGCTCTCAACCTTTCCCTTTGATTTTCTCCTTCAGAGTTTCTAAAACACGATTACGATAGCATTAATATAACATTTCAATGGTTGCACACATCTATTTTAACTTACAATCATAGGTCATTTCTACTTATTAGGATTATACCACAGTGTACAGAAAATTGCGTATAATCCCAATGCAAACACATGCGATTCACACGAATATCTCCAGTTAAGTATTTCTACGTACAGTTGTTAGTTTTGGGGTTCATTTGTAGTTTATTTATTGTCGAGGTGAGACAGCGTCTGAAACGGTTACAAAGAGGTTCGGTCTGCTTTAATACTACCTACCTGCTGCATATCGGCAACGCATTGCTCCGAGTACAGTTTTTCACTGTGACGATTTTCGTACTCCAATCCCCACAAGTACGTAATGTAGTACGGGTACATTAGACAGCCACCAATCAATTGTGTGGCAGCTATGACGGCCACAGACACAACATCCGTTTTCCCCTGAATGCAGTCTTCGATATAATCGTAAGGACAGGCAGTCTCCTCGTCCCATTTCATAGACCACCAAATACAGAGGAGAAAGAGAAAGATCGCATACGCCGTTACTCCGTAATTGTCTGCAACTAATGTAGTAAATAGATAAACAGGATATTACTGCTCTAACACTATTTTCGTATGTTCGTACATATATAGAGAATTATTATTATTAATATGATATAGCATATTTGGCGGAGAGAGAGGAGGAGAGAGTCCAGACAGATTTGATGCAAGATTTCGATAAGAAAGTTTGTGTGTATGGTCTAGGGGCTGTGTGGTGAGTGGCATTGTTCGTTGTGAGAGAGAGAGTGGGAGAGGAAACATTGTGAATGAAATGAAAACGAGACTTACTGATACAATTCTCAAAGCAGGCTGCACAGAGCTCGGCACTAGCAATAAACTCAAGAGCCAACTTTTGCTTCAAACTTCTTGTGGGTAAAATCACATTGACGAGTCTTCGAAGTATATTCGCTATCGCGAGTGTCAAACAAATGAATGCCGCAGACACCCACAGATCCGAACCGAATGGGAGCAACTTTTCTATTAACTTATTCAACTGCCCCATCGCTGCTCGCTCGCTGCTGCAGTGGTAGAGGCAGCAGCTACTTATTCTTGGATGGCTACTGTCAAACTCGGGTAAGTGAGTATGAGTTGATTTTGACAGTGGAATTTAAATAAAATAAATTGTTCTTCTCGTGTGATTGGCACTGAAAACTAAAATCCTACTACCAACTACTATTACTAACTAGTAGCTACCAACCACTTTCTCTGTTACTAGTTACGAGATGAACAGGAAGTTCGCTCTATGTCAGTGAAATGTATCTGTGTGGGGCTATGTGCTATCCCAATTCTTGTCTTTTCCTAATTTAACTTTTTGGCCTGAGATTATAATGTATTTTTAGAAGTAGCAAGAAATCCGGCTCCCGTCCAAAATCAAGAAATACGCTATCAAATCAATTTCTCAGCAATCGTTTTCTGTTTCTCCAGTGAAAGTTGTGTGCAATGATCCGCCAACTGTGGTTTAAGAGTCGGGCATGAGTCTGGCATTGAATGAACCTGTTACAGATCTTAATATTGTTTTGGCCTTGATACATATACATTTATTCTGTATTTCCCCGTTATACTTATTACGACATAGTAAAAGTAGATTTTAATTCTCTTTGATATTGTTGTACTGCAGTACATACAAACAAGCATAAATATATTCAAGTCGCTACCAACAGATATTCATGTAGATAATTTCATTCACACAAAGTCTCCTTGGTTGTCTATTACTATTAATTATGGTTCCCCATTAGTTACATCCTTTCCATAATTTAAATCCGTGCTTCTCGAGTAACGACATGTAGCTGGTGTGCGGTGTCCCTATGTACTATGTACATAAGTACCTACTCTTCCAACCTAATTTCAACAGTTAGCACAAAACACAAGACTTTATCATGAATAATATTACATCTGCGCGTACTAACACCGCCATATTATATGGACCATAAATGAAGTGAAAGTGTTTATAGGTAATAAGTAGTAATTTTTACGTACCCACTCAAAATTCAAAAAAATTAACATACAATTCCAAATTGCTTATACATACATAACATATGTATTTATTTACCATTTATTACCACAAAATCGTGAACCGAGTACTATGGTGTGGTCAAACAGGCATTTATGTGTTTCTTTCCATGAAACTTTTGTAACAATGACACTAACAAGTTGTAAGTTCAACAAATTATTTGCAACATGGTTAAGTGATACAGCAATTATCCAGGTTTATTACAGCTAAATACAGTTAAGTAATTAAGAAGAATGGCAACAAAATAGAATTATTGTGTAAGTATTTATTGACATTCCATTTCGCAGTAATTTTATAATATAAGATATTTTTTTGTATTTGAACACCTTTTGTTTCCACTACAGACATTATATCTCTGAATGTACGTGATCTGCTCTGACAATAATAAATGAACAATTACAATTCTATAATTTATTGTGCATTGAATTATGTTCAGGTGTAGAGACGATGAAACATCTCAACTGTAACTAAAGGCACATCCACATTCCACATCCTACTGAATTCCCCGATGTCAGTAATAGCGGTTTTCAATTCCATTTTGCAGTCTCAAATAGTTTTCATTTCACCAATGCAATTTAGAAGGAATGACCATTCACATACTTTTACATGTAAAGAAAACTGACATGGTCTACAGAAAATACATACATTTAAAAAGAGATGTGGAATTGCATACCACATAATTACATATTCAAGCAGTATTATAATTCTTTGACAAGGTCATTTGGGTAAAATCAGTAGTAAATTTTAAAAACAAATAATCCAATAGTAAAATATACTGTTTAATTTTGTTTTTACACTAATTATTAAGGTTCCGCTGGTCACTTTTCTCGATCAGACAGCGCAATCATACTGCTGAAACTGCTGTAATGGTTGAACTAAGTTTGTTTACTATTTATTTCGGGGAATCGTCACACGTGTTTGGGCTTTTTGGTGTGTACTGCAATTTTACAGAAATTATCAATTTTAGATCTGACACGAATTGCCATTTCTACATATTCAGTTGACTAAACGTACAGAAAAATCGCAAGACGTGAAAGGATTTTGCATGGAATCGAAAAAGCTCTTACCACTTGGTATACATACTGACCTCGAAATAAAGCTCATAAATATAATCAAATTTTCTATTTTATTTGTTTCTAATTGCACAGAAGAAAACCACTACTTCAGAATCTAAATAACTAGGAAAAGCATTCTGTAATAAGTAGTTAGTCTGCATAAATTTGTAATCACTATTTGTTTTTTGCAATACATATGCAACGTAATTAAAATTCATGTACCTATGTACATCTTCATTAGTACCACGATGAATGCACTTTTCCTTACTGCGATTTAGTTATTGCTGATACACTGAAGAAAATGATATGGATTACAAATTATAGTGATAACACGACAATAAGTAAACACGATCTATAGGTTATTTATCAAGATATTTATGAGTTTGTATCGTCGTGATTCCAATGTGTTCCTTCTTACACTGCGTCTTTGGTTCTTACTTGTCGTTAGATGTAATTTGATTACTCTTGAATAAATCACTTGGAAATCTTGAATGCTACACCTCTTTATTTCCTTAATCAATTAATATCTGCAATAAGGAGACGCTATACAGCGTTTGATTTCTTAAACGCTATTGTTTACGTACACGTAGGTAATAATATAAATGTCATATATTACTGAAAGTGTTCAGTTACATATCTTTTCCCGATCTTTGATTTTAGAATAAAGCGTGTTAGATTGGGTTTACGCATTTGAAATTTTTCCAACTTATAGACAAAGGTTTCTTCTAGCCCTATTGAAAATTTCAAATTTGTAGTTTTACAAATGCCAAAGTTATGCAATCCAGAAGGGGAAGAATCCATAAATAATATTTTCGGGGAAAATCGCCAAAACAAAACACTAGTCAGGGAAAGCGGATTCAGCCTGTGCTACACAGACCGTGTAACACAGCAACTATCAAATGTACACAATAAAACTAAAACTATAAAATAGTCAAGTCATTCGAACTCTCAAGCAATCCGACTATGGGGAATTTCCACTTAACAAGAATGGGGTAATGTTAGCAAGGTGTGTTAGTAATACACAATAATAGTTAGTTTGGGAAGATTCGGAGAGGATAAATGCTCATTTTCATCTGAATTTATACTTTTTTCCATATTTTTTTATGGAAATGATAGCGTACGCTGCAGAAAGGGGGATGAAATATCCAATATAATGAACCCTGATGTCGCATCTTTTGGACATCCAATAAAAGCAATACATACATGTCCGCTAACGAAAGTTACCACATTTTGGGCATTTGAAAACTATTTATATTTAAGGATTCTTTCTTTTCTGGATTGCATAAGTTTGTCATTTTTAAACCTACAGATTTGAAATTTTCCTAACTTATAGATAAAAGTTGCTTCAAGCCCTACCGAACTTTTCAAGTGTACATATACACTTAATCTAATACGCTTATTCTAAAATCAAAAATCGGGAAAACAGAATCGAGCACCTTTAGTATGTACTCTTACAGGTTATAGTAGTAGCTGAAAAGTCATGATATAACTATTTATATTATACGTGATATAAATAACTATATCGGTTACTGTACATTGGGAGACGACTAATAAATGTATTTTATAGCTCTGATTGTAATTTACCTTGTAGGTTTTTCATTAGGAACGTTGCCTAAGTCATAGTATGTATGTGTAAAACACTCTCAACTTCACTAACAGAAATGCTAACAAATAATGCAATTTATTTGTGTAACTTACTTACTAGATAAACAATAATAAAAATTCCAAACACTTATAAATTGTATGCGTTAGTTAGTAGTATAATATTAAGCATTTTGGGCAAGTGGTAATTTATTACATAGTTGATCACACAATGGAACATTTTTGACCGCCATGACTATTTACTTTACCGTTTTTGGCATCTGAAAATTTCAAATTGTGCGCGGGTGACTTGTGGACTAAGTTCTTTATTGACTTGGAAGATCTGAAAGGGCTCCTTTTTTCAAATCCGTTTGAATTAAGCTTACCGATAGCGGCCAAGGCTGCAACTTCAAAGGCATCTCGAATGCACTGCGAACCAACCGATATTGAAGAAGTTTCAACGTAAGTACTAGCACCGACAATCCTCGAAACTTGTAAAGCCTAAAAGGAAACCATATGCATAGATTTACTACTATATGAATAGTAATCAAAGTAATATCGTTGGTTAAATTATACTTGAGTTAATATAAATGTATAAATTCACTTAGTTTGTATGCAAATCCAAATTTGCTCTGTATTTACCCAAATTTTTCAATTATTCAAGAAGAGTCATAATAATATGTACGTGGTATCGTCATCTTTTAATCATTTATGTATTTCACAAAAATTATCCTCCTCTGCTAGAGCTAAAAGTTGAAACGTGCATAAGCCCGAAATTTGACGACTGGTATCTTATAACATTACATACTACTTACATTGCAATTTGCAATTAGGATTCCTAGATGCAGCCTCATCTCTTATTAAATTTAGCTGAGATTACCACAATTAGGCTGTATAAAGACGGTGGTTTTTTTAACGGCCACAATCAGGATTGGTTGAAAATGACCCTACGGCGGCTTGTGCACAATGTCACTGTGGCTAAACCGCCGGTTTTGATCGGCCCCAACTTTTCACTGAATGAATGACGTGAAAATGACGTCATTTTCAACAAATCCTGGCTTTTTAAAGATTGTGGCCGTTAAAAAAACCACCGTCTTTCTACAGCCTAACCACAATGCTCTGTAGATGATATTGGTGCGGGGATAGGACATGCAAAACCCTGAAGAAAATGTTTTTTGTGAAAGTGTTTATTAGCTAGGAGAGAAAGTAGTGCGTTGTAGATAAAATGCAAAATAGATTTGTTACATGGTCTGTAATGTGAATGGATGAAGCACTGGCTCTTTGATAATTAAATTCATAAGATGATCTCTCATCTTCTCCTATGGTGCAATTCTGCTCTGTGCAAAGTCTGTTTATCTGCTAAAGTTATGAATAAGCTATGTAGTTAAGTGATATAAGACTGTAATTGTTTAATCAATATCAATTGGATTTTGCATGTCATAAAATAGTTCATAACGACAGCTTAACCACTGAAATGGAGGAACATGCCACGAAGCAGTGTACTATGATAAATGTATATATGAATTAATTCTATTTCCCATTCTCTCTTCGTGCATTTGCCCTAACGATATTACTTTAAATAATGATGCCAATAGTGAGAGTATGTATACATTATACGCTTTTATGTGCACATGAAATTGCTACAACTAGCGATCATACTAAAAATTCGAACGTTATGAACTTTCCTAGTGTACTGCCTAATTGACACGTTATGCATGAGCTACGAAATTGTAGGTGACATGACATGGAATGTTAAAAATATAATTAGTTTGGACGGTCGAGACTTCTAAACTTTGCATGAATGTATTTAAAAACTCGATTTTACTTTTACGATAATTGCAGCTAAATATGTCCAGATGCTAACATTCGATTAATTATTTGGATATCAAGAATTCCTCGAAAAACATGCATCAATTCAAGGTAGACTTATGTACGTTGAATTTAACACTGAATGAAACTTGCAACATTATTCGTGCTTCAGCATCAGATATTACTAAAACGAAAACCGAACATGCAGAGAAAGACCTCTCTTTTGAAATTATGCACTTAAAAGTTTCAGATATTGATAAGCCGCACTGGAAAAGTCGTTGAATGTGAAGATTTAACATTTTATTTTAAAAAGAAAGAAAGCTCATTTGTGATAATATTTATAACATTAGACAATTGAAAATAACAAAAAAATATTACTCTAGTCGTGTATCTAGAGAGCGTAGGTAGACTACATAATTTAATTTTCTCTGTCGCTCACCAAAGAGTATAACTCTACTTTCACTTTTGTAAAAGTTCTTATACTTTATATGTTTTCCAGTCAAGTCAGTCAAGTGGAGAAGTCAAAGGCAAGTTAATTTTCATTACGCTTTATATGTACTTCCAGTGCGATACACAATGCTCGTGGCTTTCTTTAGCTGAGATTGTGGTTGGGCGTGCGTGGGTGGGCTGACACAATAACTAAAATTGAAAAGTTGACAGCTGAACCAACCTGCTCAGAAGTGACAGGTATCTGCTTCAGTTGAGCCAAAGTAGAAAGAGTTTCTACGTTGCTTCTCAGGTCGCTGCGACAGCCACAAAGTATCACCGGGGTTTTGTCACAATGTGTCCGGATTTCCCGGAACCACTAAAACACACAAGTCCATCCATTTACAGTTGTAGTTACTATATATAGATGTGCAGAAACACTGTTACTCGCATAAACGTCATCGTGAACGGCCGTACCATCGACCACCAACCGCAGTAAGGCAACCCACAGATAATAAAAGTTGAGTAAATGTCATTTCTTTCAATCCGACATGAGTCGATTGTAATTGATCATTATATTACTATGTGCATATACGAGCTACTTTTTTTTGTTATATAGAGGGAAAATACATTCATGAATTCAAAAATATTTTTAAATCAATGCCATCAACCAGCAATTAAAATTAAATTTCTGTTCCCTTCAAACACATTAATACTAATTGTACATAAGTAAAATCAAATAAAACATACGAAATTTTGATTAGTTCTTAGTATTCAAGCAGATTTAGCTTACTATCTGATACGATTTTGACCAGCGCTCTGGCTCTTTCATTTCTTATTTTTAGCGCTCCCGCCCGCGCTCCCACTCTTTCATTTTTCTTTGATGGCGCTCCCAAAACGCCCAAGTGTGTATAAATAACATAACTGAATTCAATTGAGCATGGTGCATGTATTTGAAAATGTATGCTACTTGTTACACATTTGCTGTATATGTTTTCCTATCCTAGGCGGGCTCTCTTGATCGTGTTAATGACATTTCTTTGGGAACATCATCATCTTGCACACATATCACGTTTCTATTAACCCTTGTCCCATAAATCGCATACGTGAACGATTCCTGTCTGACCAAGCCCCATGCATTCTATAGAGGAGCCTGAAATGAAATTGTCGAATGTAAAAGGAAAGAAACGAAGGAATGAACTAGGTCGATGATGATAAGACAGACGTTCGGAGTTACCATTGCATTAGTGTCAGCAATGTACATAGTGCTGTAAGTACTGGTTCGTCTTATCTTCAGTGATTGTATTATGTCCTATATTTGTGTGTATATAGCAAGTACTACGCAAAATATATGTACATATTACATAGCATAGAACAGTATTTACTTAATAAACCACGGAGTACAGCAGAAAATTGATAACAGTATAATGTGCTTCGTTACTTATAGTTTAGTATATGAACGAATGAAGGTGGACAGGTAGTACATAGTACATACAATTGGTGATGCGTGATGATCACATCAAGGTGAATATATGCCCACACGAATTATACAGGTAGGAAAGATAAAGTTCTTGCTAATTGAAAGGATATGGATACCTAGATGGGCTGTTTCGTCAAAGCCCGTGATTGGGTAGGTAGTGTTCCTGAGAGACGTGAGCATCTGTCCTTTGAAACTATGAGGCACACTTTTAGTACTTCGAGTTTTGTGGCCTGGCACAAAGAAACTTTTTTTGCAAACTGACTAAAGGAAAGTTTTTATATTTATTTTGTACTTTCTCTCGGCAGGTTCCTTGCAGCACCAGGTTATACTACAGAATATAAGTAAGTAGAGGATGAGCGATGTGAGTAATGTATGAACGTTCACACACGTGCTTATCCTACAGGCAAAATGAAGGAAGCATCATCATACAATATTAAGCCATTCAGTTCTTAAGAACGAAGATCTATCAATAGGTAGTCACTTACATACAGGTGTATCTCTCTACATACGAACGAGAGAATTCTTAAGGAAGATAAAGAATAAAAAAGGTGTGTGCAATGCAATAATGTATGTTATGTGTGTCTAATAAGTTTCAACTCACGAGACTCAGCTCTGTATTATCTTTCACGCGTCCGTATTTGAACTTCATTTTATCCGCCCCCTCTCCCCTTATTTATGAACGAAGGCTGATGATATATTTACTGTACATGTTGAATTGCTGACTTGTATGTAATCTATGAGTAGTCCCTTAAATACCATGTGTCAGGAATTATCAAAGATCACGCTACCTACACTTAAGATATATATTAGTTATCAATATAATTTGTATGGAAACAGCATACTTTGGTAACAACATGATCTAATGATGTAGGTGATCCGATGTCGAAGCAGACGAGGAAAACTTTAGCTTCTGAGTAGGCCAACGGTCGAACAGAGTCATGTGCTGGTGAACCTGTATGTAGCAACAGAAGGGCACACAGATTGAAAGTTTAGTTGAAAGAAAGTGGGAGAAGAAAAAACAATCAATAGTTTGTAAGTCTACGTTGTCCATAAATTATTGGAATTGGTATATAGTGGCATATTAGAAATTCAATTCGAGTTCCATCCGCTTTTCTATTCATTCGGGTTCCTATTTATCAACCCTACCCACACACACACTACTCACTTTAATCGTCTGACTGCATTTTAATTTATGGTATACATACTGCTCTCATAAATATATACTAAAGATAATTTGAACGTAGAAGCTTTCTCCAGGGAAAACAATTAAAAATACAAGGCTTTTCGTATTGCATTTTGCATACACTCCATACATCGTTTACAAGGGGAGACAGAGATAGAGAGGTTGTGGGAAAAAGTTCAAGAGTCAGTCAGAGACGGTAATAGAACACTTTGTAGGAATAGACATTCCTATTCAGTTGGGGACTGTGAGAAATGATACCGACGACGGAAGCCATAGAATGCAAGATCCATATGTGATCACCAACACAAGGTCCCCGTGTCGAATCTTCTCATTTAGTTACTACACAGTGACACTCGTACATTCATGTCAATGCACACTCCGGTAATTGGTTTTTAAGAATGTGTGTGAGTCGTGACTATGGTACATGTATGAATAGAAAAACGAAAGATGGTAATCATTTGGCTTAAGTAAAGATTTAAACTGACAGTAAATGTGAATATTGAGTACTTGGAAAAAATTTAGTGAATACTGTGTAGTGATATTATCAATAAAATTATAGTCACAAAACTGTCATAAAGATCAATTGAAAGGGCCACAGTAAATACAATTTGCTATTCAATTGATTTAGTGACTTCTTCGGATATATTAAGTATAAGAGCTTAATATATCGGGTAAATTGGCAGGCAGCGAATTTAGTGATGAAAGGTATCATGTTAGATACTTGTATGTAACTTGATAACTTTCACCAGATTCATTCCCTTGGGAGAAGCTTATTACGTTCACTGCCCAACGGTGGGCTTCCAATTACTCAAATGTACTTACAAAGTACAGATCAGTTCTAGCTTTAAGAAGACACAGTATTGCGGGTTCGGGGTTTTGGGGCTGGTTTTTATGGTTTTTAGTGAACATACTTACAAAGATGGTTGAATAAATGGTTGCTAGCTAGTTTCTAATAAGTTAGAGTGGATGGAATCATAATTCAGCTTATAAATAAGCCTGCAACTCAAGAATAGATGATCAAATCTAATCGATGTATGATGAAATTTCTGCTATAATTAGTTACAAATTTTTATGCATATTTCTGTATCCTGGCTATTGGAAAAAGCACTAGATGTAATATTACGCTGCTCTCTTAATATGGCACAAAAAAGGCCGACCCCAAAACCCCGGGTTTTAACAACTTTGATGAAATAAGTGTCGAAATTTCAATTTTTTTCTGTACAATTAAAAATATTTAAATTAAATAGAAAGCTTACCACTTGTATCCCAAATGTTGAATTTGACTGGAATTTGTCCTATTTGTAAAGTCACAGTTTGCTTATCAAAGTTTGTGGGTGTATAGACCTGAAACAAGTACAGAGTGAAGTAAATTAGGTTATTTATACGTCTCAGTGATTTAGTAGGGAGCCCTGGGAGCACAGCACAACAGTAAACTTCGGACTATCATATTTCCATTCAAAGTTATTTTAGCGAGATATGTAGTTGAAATAGGATATAATAAATAAGCGTATTCAACTAGATATACATATGCGGCAAGTATCTATGGAAGTTGATATTTGGTACGCATCTCTCTCTTTTTAGAAAGGAAGGAACTATATGTGTGTATGTACTCAGGTTACATCAAGATGTTTGCATACATGTTGTACATACTTGTCCTGTTGTCTGTGACGTGGAGAGAAGCCCTCATTATTATTTTACCACTTGCAGCAGGTGGATTGAGTTCCGGGAGAAAAGGAAAGCGAAGAAGAAGACTTCTCTCTCCACGGAAGGAGTATAGAGACCTATTAATAATTCGAACAATGTACCAACTACATTTATGTACATATCACACATCTCCATGTGTATATGTGCACAGCATGCACAGTCTCGCCACTCACAGGACTTGCCTTTAATATTTTACCGTCAGTTGTATTGTTATTATTGAAAAATTCTTGGAATGCCTCGCTGTATTACCCAATCAACAGAGATGATCCTCTGTATACCAAATACAATGTACAATCCTATTATGTCTTACAATCTACTGTATGTATAAATGCAATCGTACCGTGCTAACTTGTTAGATGGGCTTGTCACTTTTACTTTTAAAAAGAAAGTGGCTTTCCTTCAACGAATTTCCAAGTATCATTGTCGATGCCGTCTAATCTGAACAGACAATTTACATGCAAGCCTTGCTTATACCTACAAGCGCTGCATTGAGAATTGCTTACAATGCAGCAATTCTATTGATGTCGAGCACAGTGCATTCCCAGCCACAGTCGATAAAATTAATTGCCCTTACCGTACGTGTCATCGGCACATTGTGGAAAAATCCGTTTGAATGCGGGGTTGTGGGAATTAACTTCTTTAAGGCAACTTATTGACTGCAAGATAAAAACACGTGGTTCTGAAGGTAAGGCTTCAAGATCTATGCTTGATTTCAGAGCTTAACCCTTGGACGAATGGGATAAATCTGAATACTTGATTGAAAAGTTCTCATTTTGAAACATTCAGAAGCGTTCGTAATTAAGAAAAAATCGTGAAAAACTTTACTGATTGAATATCTTTGAGTTTTGAATGCTACATAGTAGAATTGATGCTACGTGAATTAGGGTTATTTACATCGTTCCTCTATCAAATCAACAATTATAAATTTCCAATTTTCGAGATTGGTAACTTTTTGCACCACAAAATTAAAAGTTCTTCGAACGTTCTTCTGAGAAAGTCAAATCTCACAAAAGGGCTATTTTATAAAGCTTCTGATATTATAAGGATGCGAAATCACAAAAAGATACGGATATTGTTTCATGGATATTTAGGCCATGAGCTGCTGAGTTCCAGCGGGTCAAAAGACTTGGTCCATACAAAAGTATAGGTTTACCGTGTTTCCACTCTACTACAAAAGGACATTATAAATAGAAAAACGATGAATTCAACTGGAATGACTACACTAATGAATGGTGATTGCTGGATCTTCAGGGGTTTTCAAAAGTCAAGATTTCTATAAGCTTAAATATATCCATAGCCAGACATAAATAATTCCATTGGTGGCTCATAATTCATGACAACGTTCATGTTGACATCATGAAATCGGTGGTGCACGTAGAGAATACGTTGAGCCTGATAATGATGGTCAGCCAGTCACATGAGTTGTCTGTCCAATCAGAGGGGATGAAATCCAAACAAATCGACGTAGTTAGTCCATGTATTTCAATAGGACATGGATATGGTAGCAGCTACACGCTGCCACTGTCTACTTACTTCGGCCCAAAGACCAAACGTAATTTGATATGATTTTGATAACAGAATGAGTGGAGAAGACAGAAGCGGAGCTAGGAAATCATGGACATTCATTTCTCATGAAACGAAACAAGATTTTCTGAATGCTCGTTGTGACATGACGGAAAACCGGAGCAGCTGCAGTTTATTTGAAGCTCGCCACACACGGGAAAAGCATTTGACACTTCCCTTACTATCTCTGTATGTCATACAGGAATACGTGTCTAATGTCGCTGCACACTTCCACTAATGCTTTTTGCGTATTCATCGTTCAATTTTCCACATACACAGTTTTCGTTCCACTTTCACCAGACTAAGAGATACGTACAACTAACTGTGTAGTAAGTTAGTATCTGCACATGTTGGAAGCAGTTGAGTCACGAGTCACGACGGCAGCATTTCATTTCGTGCAATTCACCAGAGTCACTCTGTCTGTGTGCAACTTTTAAAGATCCATTCTCTTTCATCTTTTTTCTTTACATAACATACATAAGCACAGTCGTATGAAATTAGTTGCTCGCACACTCGAAATGACTTATGCTATTAGTAAAATATGAGAGAATACAAACATTTCCTTTTAACAGGTGCACTGAATGAATTGAATTACGCGCACCACAATTTGTGATGTGATTTTCCTTTGTGCTGGATGCTTCCAAGTTGTTTCCACCAACAGATCCTTTAAAAGCTCACACTTGGCAATCTATTTCGAAATGTATTTTGGTGAATACTCTGTGTGCTTTCACTTTGTATTTAACTGTAAAACATTGGGACATCAAGAATGATACCGCGTCCTCTTAAAACAAAGCTAATTAGCCTAATCAATTTGTACCAGTTTAATGAATGTTGTATTGTAGTAGCTCTGAATGCACTTTTTTGTAAAGTGTTCAGGTTTTTACATAACATATCTGTTTGAAACTGAAGGAAATTGTGAAAGTAATTTCCCGTCTGCACTCGTGTGCATAGGCGATGGGTGGGTAATGAATGATGTGGAAGCAGAGGATGTGGCGCTCCGTAACAATACCATTAATGTCATACATATTTGACGATGTGGCAGTGGGTGACTTTTTGCGCTCGCTCTTCACTAATACACATATCCAGCAACTATGGCGTGAAGCGGATGAGATTTTAGAGGAAACTAAAAGTAATATGTGGAGATTCTGATCAGTCATCCGTGTTTGCATTCATTTCTTTTATGGTGTGCACAGTACACACACTTTATGTGTACACAGATATATACATAATAGTATACCTATTTATAGAAGCTGTTTGTGATGTTGATGCAGCAAACTATTCTAGTATTTAACAATATCCAGTGTTATTGTTCTATTGAAACGCATGTGTGTTTATACTATACTACTTGCCTCTTTGTGGTTGCAAAGGAAAACTAGGACAAAGCCTTTTAGCACAAGGGAAGTTTATGAAACGGGGAATTTATACAGAAACCAGACACAGCAGTGTGTGGCAATAGATTCAAAGACCGTAGTAAATAATGTATCACAAAATAAAATGGATTTGAAAGACTCTGTTCGTCTGCTGATGTGGTGGTGGTTGTAGTAGAACTGGGAGCAGAGATGAGGAGAGAAAAGTCGCAAGAAACCATTCACCACATTCATTTTATATATACGAGCCAATGTCGGTATATCTGTTTTGAGAGTTATTGAGTGTGTCAGTCCACCTCTTCCTTTCTAGTAGTACAAACTACATTGTAAGTAAACAGGGTTCCGCTTTCGGCATTCACAAAATAACTACTATTATGTGTATAAATTGCTCATTGGTGCTGGGAGTTGAAAGTTGTCTCTAGTCGTATATTTTGTTTTGCTCTTTGTCTCCTGCGTAGTAGAGACACCGATACTTTACTCACGTAATAGGAAGAATATACCCATTTTGGCTTTTGGGTTTGGTTCTGTTTTCCTCTTAATG
Organism: Plutomurus gul; assembly: GCA_019776185.1. Lineage (NCBI taxonomy): Eukaryota > Metazoa > Arthropoda > Collembola > Entomobryomorpha > Tomoceridae > Plutomurus > Plutomurus gul. Next base: position 19,579 of record JABASC010000154.1, read on the forward strand.
TAGCAACCAACGTCAACTCGTTCGAACGAATTCTAAGTATATTCTGATTCTTGCCAAAACTGATGTAATTACCTACTCAGTTTTCCACTATGAACAATAGCTTATCTTTGTGTTATAGTAAATATGTTGACAGCAGTGAGTATGAATATTCTCTTGTCTATAAAGGTGAAAATATATTGCAATTAGTGAATCCTTCCACAGAAATGTAAACACAAACCGACAAATACAGTATCAAAGAAATTGTTAGCAAATCTAATAATTTTTCTGTGGAAGATTGAACCATATTTAAATATAAAGGAATATGCATATTCACAACACTCTGTATATATCTACAACATGTGACACACAAACAAACATTGTTAGCGAGATACTACCGGAATAAAGTATCTATTTTCGCATATATTTATGTACCTACCCTGGAAATACAATATAATTAGGTGGTTCCTCATTCAAATGATAATGTTTTATAGATTTTCCTCTCCCTATTTGTCGTTAGTAAAGGAGTAATAAATGAATCATATAAACATGTGGAGAAGCGTGAATGTATACACACAAAAACAGTTGATTTATGCAAAATTGGAATTTGCTTAGCCCCTATATTATTCCGAAGAGATTCTATTTAATATTAAATATATTGAAAGATTTGGTGCCTCAGAGCACCACATGAATGTACCTAGTATTTGGCCGTATTTGTAAATCCTGAAATATGAGAAGACAATGCATTTGGCCAAGAAGTTTTCCATTAGTTGCCCTACTATATGTACAAATTACATGTATTACCGAAGAAAAGTATAGTGGGTAGAAGAGAGAGTTTCGACAAGCACGCTGCTGCTTACTTGCGTTTCTACAGTTGAGTTATGGATTTTGTGTGCGTAGTAATCAATGTACGTTGGTTCGTTGGCAGTAATTGTGAGCTATATGCGGACTTAAGGTACCTACGGTATGGAATTTTTGGACATAAATCCGCGACGAAGCCATGAAACCAATGTGAGCCAACTACAGTTTTATTACAAACATGTAGCTACCGCTACGATTACATATCATGCAGAAGCAACATCGATTTATGATCGTTGAATTCCTATGCTTGTACTCGTACTACACAATACAATGGAAACCTATTAGATTCTAATATTAGTAATATTGTAGACTTTAGCTCCTAGCTAATTATTTTCCGTGCTCTTTCCGATTGAATAATTTTGCCAAAATTATTGAATCGTATTTCATCAGCACAATCGTTCAATTAGAATACCGTTGGCTTGTAAGATGTATTTATGCTGTCTACTAAATATTGGGCATGTTATCCTATATTCATGTTAAACAGTGTATTAGTAAATTGAATGTATAACATATGTTGGTACACAGACATTGAAGATTCACATTACGCATAGGCAGAGATATTCTATTGCTTAATTAACGAGACATGACAAGTCGAAATTAGAATAAGAACTGTGTAAGCAATTTTTCGGAATAGATTTTCCAAGTTAATTTCCCATACGATCCGCTGAAGTTGAAAGACACGATAAATTTTTGTTGCCAATTTTTGCCCGGCTCAGCATTTTCAATCGCAGGCAAGGCTGTAGTGCAGAAAAATTCACTCCAGCGCTTTCAGGTTCTCCCTGCTGCTCTCTCTCTCTCTCTCTCTCTCTCTCTCCTAACTCTATAAGTCAAGACAGAGGATGAAACACATTGTGAGTGTAAGAGAAGGATAGAGAAGTAGTACAGAACTAGTTTATGCATTAGTATGTAGTCTGCTTGGTTGCACTCCTGCAAAAGGAATATAAAGTGAGATATTTCCCAGCCACCTAAAACCACACTTAGTTATTTTCCTTTGCCTTCCGACGTAGGAATTTATGCATCCTTTAGAAAGTGAGACTAATCTTTAAGGAATAAGGATACCGATTTCATATGTTCACGCTCGTGCCTTGCAATTTCCCTGCCATGCAGTGCCACAACCACGATTTACATTAATGTACTCTCCGGAATAATGCCCCTCTATAAACAACTATTTTGTTGTTGGATAACATCTCGGTTCCCAACAACAGCATGTCTGCTCGAAACAATATCGTCGTAATAGTGGCAAGTATTAAAGTCGGCTCTTTCTACATATCAATACGTGTAGAAAACCTGGTAAGGTGCGAACATATAAAATAATTTATTTTAACCCAGTTGTTTACGTGAGTTTCGCAAATGTCGGGCAAATAAATAGTCTGAAGCCAAACCCTAGAGAAGAACCAGAAGGATTATAATAATGTCGCCGTGTGCTAGAAACATAATAGTCCGCAATTCCGCAATAGATGCGACAAAGTCACTTCGCATACTCCCACACTCTCATGTCTCATCGTGTTTAATGTACCAAAGTGCCTCTTCTACACTACAAGCCCACAACCAAATGATTTGGCGAGAAAGTTAGCGTACCAGTGTAGACACTACTGTATTTTGTACTACTACATATTATGCGTCCCGATTTAAGTCTTCAGAGAGACATCGAGCTGTGAACACATTCCAAAATCATATTCGCCTGCGTGAGCTAACTTTTTAATAGAGGAGTGCTAACCGTACATCCGGGCACTAAAAATTTCCTGTTTTTGTGCGGTAACAATTGTGCAAATTGCTTAGCAGTTCATTTGTAGAATATTCTAAATACTGTACATATGATAGTACATCCATGGAGAGTGTGTTATTATAAATATGTAGATAAATATCTCTCTGTATGAATTTGATTAATGATATTATTTACTTCTTTCCATAAAGACATGGCAGAGCACAATTAATGAGACTGGCTCTGCCTTTGAGACAGTAACAGAGAACAGTGTCCCAGTCAGCCACAGCCAGCTAAAAGTTGTCTATCAGCATTCTTACATGCGATGTGGTGTTTCCAATTCATTAGAATAATGATGAAAAGTAAGCTAACTAATGCACAAGGGCGATTTCCATCTAGCAACAGAACTGCTGCTCACAGTGCAATGCAATAGGAATGTAAAATGTATAACCGTATGCTAAAGTGCAGTATTTGTTGCTGTTTATTGTATGGGATATCCATACTATTTAGTACATATTATTATAGAGACTATCTTGCCTACAGCATAAAACAAAACAACTGATTTCATTTTTTTAATTTACAAAATCAGCTTGTTGCAGTGCATTCGTACACACAAAGAAACAAGGTTTGCCGAGTTTCAATGCTGCTCTTCATTGTTCTTCATTTACGACTCGTCCCATGTTTTGGCTCATCGTTTTATAAAACAAAGTTCTTACGTACATTTTCTCATTTTGAGAAATTGACGATCCGCGTCACAACCCACAGAACTTGTTTGTGCCACGCTAGAGCTATATACTCAAACGAGGAGAGAAAAATGTTTACTTATCTGATATTAAAGCAACTTGTACCACAATCTGTATGTATTGCAATTTAGTGAGTGTCACCAAGAAGTGCGCACTTCACTACACATAAATTAGTTCCGTCTACAACAATCCATGTTACGTCCATTCCTCATCCCACAGTCGTCCACATAAATATCAGGGATAACGATGGCCGGTGCAAACATTTAGCTTCTTCATTGATAACATAATACAATGTAAGTAGATTGTCGCACCAACAAGGATTCAATTTATTTATCCTTGTTTTGTTTGTATTATACATACATATATGCATAAAAGTATATGTAATGTGTGCATCGGTTGTGTATAGAGATTATCCATATACCAGAAACATTGAAAATAAATAGATAAACATAGTCGATAAAGTTTTGGCAATTCAATCCATCCCATCCTATTATTTGGCTTCCTTCTCATCCAATTTGTTTTCTTCGTCTGTTCTGTTTACTTTATTTAATTTCCATTATCATGTATCACAGTCACATTGGAGAGTGATTGAAATTTTATGGCTTTCGTCTATTACTTTTATGTCCCACTGCTCTCGCACTCTCAGTCGGAATCGTCAGGGTTATTACTCTGGAAAGTGTAGACCTTATGACTCCACTATCCTATTTCAAAATCAACTCTCCTGCCTATACATGTACTTGAGAGAGTGACTGTCTGTGAGACCTACATTTTCACTGATGCACACACATTTAATTAATCTATTTAAATGTGAGAAATACTTTTTTGTGCACAACAGCGAGTGTCTTTAGCTATTCAATTCTCAACAAGTACACGGTGCATTAGATTTATCATGGGGTAAGTGCTTTGGCTTAATTTATTGAAATGCTTACTACATGGCGTGTACTACGGTGCAACTGTGTTGTAATATGAATATATTTGAATGCAAATAGGAAGACAGACATACAGAATAGCTTCTGTTTCATTCCAGTCTGGACTTAAAGCGCTCGATCTGCCAACTGAACCAATCTAGATTTTATTCCAATAAACAGTCAGCCTTTATCTACTACTACTGTGCTTCCTCCAAGGTCAACCCAGCAAAAATATGCTATACTAACAGTGTTTGCATGGTTCTTCTCCTACCCTAAAATGACGACGTTACCTTGCCGTTGTTCATGTGGAAAACTAGGCACATTCTCAAGGTAGCTCGGTAACTCGCTTGAATCATAAGAAGCATGGCATACCTTAATATTTATTACAACTTATGACTGTAACTAATAGCAGGCGCATACACAATGGGAATAGCTATAGCTAGACTTGCACTATAGGCGACCTTTGGGAAATGTAGTAGATATCTTTAGGTAAAGTATGTATGTACAAAGATATAATTGTGAAAATCAATAAAATTTCCTACTCTGTGTACTATTGTATTACTTATTTCCTGAATTTATTTAATGCAACATACTACTTTGTGCTACAATTGTGTAAATATTACACAGAATTAGACTTTACTATGAAACTGTTCACACAAGTAGAATAATTTATATAACATTTCGGTCCGCATAAAACTCATAAGCATGCATTTATAAGTAACTACATAGTGATAACAGATAAAATAGTTGCATAATGCGATGTGCATATAAAGTAACATTATTTAAACGTAAAGAGGTACATGGGTACCACTTCTCAATGCCATAAATGTTGGCCGAGCTTTCTTGTTGCTGTGCATCGCAAATATCTGTGCTGAGATGTGAGTAACGAGGAAAGAATTGAATGTACTAGTGTACAGAGGTTAAGGTATGTGAGGTCTATCTTCGGTCTATGGGTTAAATTATGTTTCTGGTCAACTGTCAAAACAACTGTCCCGTCTACGTTATGACACGACGGCAGCTGAATACAGAATTTCCTAACCTTTCCATTTTCAATAGGGAATTCCATTGAAATTCTGCTACTGATCTCAAAGTAGACACAGATATGCTATTAAGTCTACTGTTGTGTAGTAAGCTTATCAATACATGGATACTGGGTGGGTAATACCATACTGTTTACTAGATGACTATAAGTAGATATGCTCTTAGACGTATTGAGGGAAATAATATTCCAAGGGTTGAAGCCCCCCTGTAATTTTAAGAATGACTAGTGGATGTTTCGAGGTTAGACAAAATAATACATTTCACAATAGAAAATGCGAGCCCTTTTTGAAGTGAATTTTTGAATACTCCCCTGGATTCACCATTAGCAGGTTGCCCAAACGGCCACTGACGTTTCTCAAGGAATTTTATGCATTTTGGGCCCACGCTTGAGTATGACCTGCATACCTTTATTTTCTAATTATTCGTAAATATTTCATGTTTCTAGCTGGCCCACCCTTTTGAATCCATTTGAGTGAATTCGATTGTGGGCATACAGTGTATATATTATATATGTATTATGCTTTTTCGGTGATGAGACCTTCATGTGGCTATGGCAGTAGTGACGTTTTTCAAACGAAATTGATTTAGGGAGCAGGCTACATTACTAAATAAAAGTCAGTTAGTAGATATGATCTGAGTGAATCTCATTCGAATGTTTAGTTCGACACGTATAGCTTACTTTGTAGCAGCAGGTTATACACGTTGCACATGTGGTAAACGTTACATTTGATTGATATTAAAAGAGACACTTACGGCTAAATATATTATAGATAGTATACTAGAACACGAATAGATGCTTAAGGCTTGTTAAAATGGGGATCAGAGAGGATAGGTTATCAGGTTTGCTACATTATTTTGTGTACTGGTGCAAAGTAGTACATACAATGAGAATTCGAGCGTTACAGCACAGGCAATATTTTCTCAATGTATATTAATAATACTTTGAATCTGTAGGGTGTCGGAATAAATGTCAAATAGCTCACAGTCTTCCCTCTATCAAAAGATTTTAACTGGTAGCATTACTCCTCTTCGTGCATTATGTACATAATGGTGCACAGATAGTACCACAACAGTACGTAGACTACATAGGCAAAATAACCACCACATTCACTGTTGGGTATACCGAAGTGTATTGTGTAAGGACAGAACAGATGTATGTCTTCAGACGTGATTTCGAATCCACTCCGTCACTTTCTTATCAAATAAAATCATAATATACCTACATCAGCTCACAGTCGGCTCTACTCCATCCAATTTCATCTCGACTCCTCCACAAGGAATTGCAATCCATCCAGTCATCCAACATCCAAGTAAATAGCAAAAAACGTGCCACGAAGAAGATGATCGAATAATAAAATAATAGAGATCTACAGTAATTGAGGTAGCACTAGTAAATTGTAGTTAAGTGTGGTGCACGTAATCTGGACTAGTACAGAGAATCAAAGTCGGTAGTCATCCAATGAGAGAGAGATCTTCTAAATGGCATACACTGGTAGTAGATTAAATATGCAATCTAAGGCCTTTTCTTCCCCAACCTAACATTAAATTGATGATTCTTTCGCTTGTTTGTTCTATGTGCTGTATAGCTTTTGCTGGCTAGGCTGCACAGACAAAATATAACAAAATGTATATACTGGATGTGTCACTGGGAAAAGGCTCTGTTGGTTGAGAGTGCAGCAATATATCCACACAACTGTCACTTGATGTTTGCTGCCACTTCTAAGAGTTACTATACAATATATTATCTACTTACTGATTGTGAGTTCAGCATTTAGATTGACAAAATCAAGTAGAAAAACCTGCGGTATCATCTTTACTAACATCGGAATCTGCAAGCTGACTACTATTATGTATACGAGCTATTCGAGATCGAGATTAGAAGACGAATTACCTTAATGGTTTTACAGACGGGGAAAACATGAGACAGTATACATTTTGAGCTTGGAATGTGTTGAGAGTATTTAGTTAAGTACGTGGGAAAAGTGGACGTGATCTCCAAAGGTTCATGACTAAACGCAAAGTTATTTGTACATTACATTTCGTGAATAATTTGTTTATTTATAAATTAATTAGGTTGTACTAATATTTAAGAGACAGAGCGTTTCATCTAAAGCTGACAACGCATAGATATTGCAGACTGTCATTTCTTCATTTATTTCACTTGACAAAACTTTAAATGGATATTTTGAAACTATGCTGTCAGCACTACAGTACGTACTATTGTGCATATAGAAATTTTAATTTTTCCTTGCAAATTCTGCCTATTTTTCCTGACCGAACCCTGTATACTACATCTACATGTAATATATAATTTGCGTTTGCACATTCCAAGAGTGTCAAAATCAAAATCCAAGGATACATAAGAAAAATCCTTAGATTTCACAGCGTGAGTCTTTTGGTTAGACAGAGACGGACATGTGAAAGTGGAAGGTTTTCCATTGAAGCCTTCAATTAAGTCGCTGCCATGAATGGAAAAAAACAATATTTGCACCAATAAACCTTCCTAAAAATTACTTTAATGTAACTTCACAAGGTAAGATCGTTCTTATTGTACATCACTAGCGTCACATTTGAGTAAGGTAAGTATATGATGATTGTAACATTGACTGTGTAAAAGGTGAAGCCTTCAGGAAACTTACCCGAGACAGCAATACAAATAAATTGTATTTCTCAAACAAATAATTATATTTTCCACGAATACTACACAGAGAACTCATACCCACGGCGGGTAGTACATAAAATTGAAAGGTGTTGTGTGTGTACCTGACAAATCTCCACGCCCCATTTCTGTAAACTCTATTGTTATATGGAATGACTAATTCCGCAGCTTGGAGAGTATGTCCTATTCCCATTGCAGTTATGAAAGGGAAAGGGGCATGTGAGCAAAGCAGACCGCAACTATACATGGCATCATCATTGGACATGATGCATCACCGCATTTGAACTGACTGAGAGTAGGATTATGCATTTGTCAAATATTTGCATAACTTGGTTTACGTAACATCCAGGACGTGGACTCACACAAAGCACGCGAGTCACACTAATTCATTCGTTGATATATTATACAAATAAGAGTTGAGAGATAGGGAGGACAAGCAATTCGATTTTTAAAACGATGACTTTGTCACCTGTTTGACTAACCTCATTGAAGACAGCTTCCGCGAATCTAGTCGCTAAGGCACTCTTTCCACACATTGAGTCTCCGACAAGCACCACTTCGATTTCCATTTCCGAGTCCAAACTATTTGGCTCCGATGATGTATTGTTCGTCATTGCGGTTGTGAATGAGTTTTTTGTCCCGTTGCTACCAACGCCGCCCCCAAAGTTGCCCATTCCGAGCGTCACGAAATTATGACTGTAACTACTGCTCAGCTCTCGGCTCGGGATGTGATTGTAATTACTAAATGGTGTGTACTTGATTGATTTATTCTCTTCGTTGTACATCCTTCTTTCCCTCTCTGCACTAATAGTAGTCTAATGGCTCCACTTACTAATCTATATGTGTGTACACTACTATTGAGAGTAGTAAATATGGATACTACATATGAGTGCTGTTAATCAGTACAACGACGAAAGGACAGCCGATGACAAAAAGCTCTTCTTATTTTCTTGAACTAGGAAACCTGGTCAGAATTTATGGAACTGTTCGATCCTATAAAATACACACAAGGCAGTATATATCGGGAAAAGGGGAAACAAAAAGATGAGTAGTGCAGATAAGTCAAGTGCTATTTCGTTCCTTGTCTTCAGATAGGCTAACAATCAGTTGAACAGGGCTACCAACTGGAGTGACGTTCTTATTGTTGTTTAGTAGTAGTAGAAGGGTGGCCATAACACATTTCTTTCCTTTCATCTATATGAAATGAGCTCTGAAGGAAGGAGAGCAACCAGAGTCCTGTGAGACTAAATGAGAATTTTCCGGTGCTGGTTATTTACTACAGTCGAGGAAGCGTAGTTCAAGTGGAAATATTTGTTGTTCCGTCTATGTCACTGTGTTAACCGTCTCTCTCTCTCTCTGTCTCTGTCTCTGTCTCCCCACTCGAGCAAAACACTGCTGCTCCGAAAGATGTGAATTTAAATTCCGGACGACGACGTTCGACTTTCAGCAGAGCTTCTCTCGTCGTTTCGCACAAGACAAAGAAAACTACTGACTGAGTTAAAACATCTCCTCCACAACTGACTATTATTATTATTGACTTGCTTGTTTGTACTTTACTTTTCACGAACTGTGTGTACTTCTATAATAAAATCTCTGTGAGTGGTATTTTGTCCTGTTTGTAGATATATTTATATGTCTATCTTGATTTAATCTGAGTGAACGAGTCCTTCAACTTTCACTATTAATATATCACCACCGTAAACAGGATAACTAGGTATATTACGTCAAAAATGTCTGTGTATGGTCTTTCTTGTCTGTATATAGAATTTAGTGACGCAATAATATTGATTCTACTTGATAACAACTTCCTTTTTCTTTGCACAAAAATATTATTCCCCTGTTTTGGTAATATGCTATTTAAAGTACATGGCTAACGAGAAGCTGCTAGATGTTATCTCCAGAAAAACAGGTGACTAGAAACAGCACTTGAAATACGTAGAATTGGTGGATGAGAGGACACAGCACAAAGAAATCGTTTGGGAGTGGTGTGTGAACTGAACTGTACTTCTGTGTACAATTGTACTTAGTAATGAATATTTCGGAAGTTATGCACACAGTAAAAGAGTAATAAAAATAGACAATTCACACATCTTTAGTTCACGTGGTAGTAGTCGATGGATGATGATGTTTTTTGCATCTCACTTGACATGCAGACTGAAAATCTTGTCTAGCTCATCCGTGCACAATCTCAACAACATCGCAGGAGGGTGAACTCGCACTGTTCACTGTGCTAACAATAAGCATAAAGGCGAGAGAAGAATGGGAGATGAACGGAACACACATGGAGTCCATATGAGACTCAAAACTCAAAACGTATCACACAGCACAACGTTAAAATGCTACCGTGTCGTGTTTGTATCTGTGACGATATGTGTGCTCCTGCATATGAAGCAGTAAAAGAAGGATGAGAAAGACAACTCTGCATATATATATGTATTATGTAATTGTATTAATGCATGGAACTGCTAACTTGCTCTGCTATACACTTTGTATATTGTGTTGTGTTCTGTTTAAGTTTAAGTTGTTGCGAAGTTTCATTCCACCGCTCACTCACACTTCACAATATTTCCACTATAGTGTTAATTTCACTAATAAACCGTCAACGTGACGTATGGTGAGTCGTCGTAGACTGAAGGGCTTCTAAATTCTGTCATGTTAACCCTATTACGTTAACTGCACCAAACTGCTTTAAATTCTAGGTATTTAGCGTTGAACGTAAATATAGATGGGAGATAGCGAGTGACTACAAATGAACACATTTACTATTTACGTATGTTTGTTCACATCGAGCAAGTAGAATAGAGAGGAGCACACAGAAAGTAATATTACGGGTTGCTGACTACCAAGTGCAACTACACATAAAAGTTACCATGTAGTTGCACTATGTGCAGTAAGTACGTGGTAGTTATTTATGTCGAGAGAAGATTGAGATTGTTAGTAGAGACAGCGGCTGACTTGGCTTGCCCTGATGTAACCCGCTGTCTTTTACTTATCTCCTCTGCGTTCAACTTAAATGGAACACAAACAACCCTTTGATTTGAATGAACAGAAAAACAGTGAGTAGCAGTCAGCGGTGGAGAACTTTATGGATTGCAGCGGAATAGAAGGTGGATATTATGTTGTGTCGGTCTCTCTGCGACGATCCTTTGGCATGTGTGTGTTTGCATCTGCATCACTTCATAGTCACGTCATGATGGCATGTCACAGAGTTCAATCAAAATCACATACAATTGTAAAGCACGTCGGGTCGCACAACACATTAAACATATAGCTTCAAAGTAAATATGCATACAAACTTGTGTACATATACACACAGAAACAGCTATTCCAAAGGTAGGTACGTATCGTTAGTACATGTTTGCATTGTAGGTTTTAGTAGGGAGCAGTTGATTGTGTTTCTTCCCCACAGTAGAGTACAAATTTAATTTCCATAGTTGTCACTTTAAAGGCAACACTATGGCTGTGATACAGATATTGTAAAAAGTGGCAGTGCTTGCAATTATTGTGTTTATTTGCTCCATTAGATCTTTATGTATGTGTATGTAGCTGTGCACTCTCTAATGTGTGATGTCTTCCAGCAGTCGATTGCACAATACCGAATGCATAACGGGTAGCGAGAAGAATACAATTTTTGTCAGGCCATCCATCCTTTCGTGTCTTGATTCAATTCACTTTTAATCACTCACTTCGCTTGAGTTTCCTCACGCAGCGGATTAAATTACTTGAGACCTGAAAAGAGTCCAGTGCTAAATGAGAACTTTTTCAGGATGAGCGAGAGAGAAAGATAGAAAGAGAAAATGTTAGAGAGGGAGGCTGAATTGTACCGCTGGTGATTCTGTGCCCTTAGCGAACTACTTGAAAATCTACACTCCTCTCTGCATTAAAGCGTGCACAACACCATCGAATTAGCGGTATACTCTCTTTGTACACCGTACCTTCCCCCTAAAGCTCGCCTATAATTAAGTACACATGATATTTGTTGTTCCTATATGTAAAAGTTTGTACGTACCGTATTTACTCAAACAAATACATGTATTACTACTAGTCGAATAGGCTTATGTGTATGTATAAATCCCTCGACACTCGTTTCCAGCAACACCTATTAATGTGGTACGACTCCCGGAGCATATATTTGGTAAATATATTAGGCAAATATCTCTAGCTAATATACATAATAACGGGTTTGTGTACACTGACGAAATCTCATTTTCACCGAAATTAGTTTAATCAAGAAAATACAGTAGGTATGTACAGGTATACTATAGTAAAAGCATGTCGCAGATCAAATATGTAAGCATAATGTACTATGTGCTTTATCTCTGAAAGCTAATCTGCATGAAACGTACTGTTAACTAATGTATATGATTGAATTTCAGTAGAATGTACAAAAGTCTGCAGTGGGCTCATTTCACGATACCTAGTAACCTACAAAATGCGTAGAATATAAAGAATACTATTGATACTCTACGCCCGACATTTGAATGCGGCTTCACACAGAGTAGCAATAAATCCCTTTATATCCCTCTCTAATGAAAATAACATCGATTTACAATTAGGAAAAATTGGGAAAAAATCGGAATGGCACACAGGAAGGGGGAACTATGCGATTACTGGATTTGAGAAGGTTTGGCCGATGTGTCACGGTGTTGGAATGGAAAAAAGATAAAAGTTATGCGCGATAATAAAATTTGCTTGCATACCTTGTTGTGTTGGAATGTGTGTGCTAAAATTTCTACCGACTCACTTTTGCTTTCCTGAAAAAGTAGAATGTTGAAAGGAGCAAGTTATTTTGCTGTGATTAAATGCTTACTGTGCACTCTGCTGATCCGTTTGTTGTGTACATGTGCTGCAAGTCTTCTTGAATCGTATGGTAGCCAGCAATTGATTTGAACAATTTGTAAAATAAACAAGTTTAGAACGGTGCACAAGAAAATGCACACATATCTGTGCTTAGAAATATAATTAGTACATAGAACACACTTCAGAACACACAGTTTGACGAGCCTATTAGCTTTGCGTGAACCTGCAGGGACATGCTTTACTGACCACGGTCAGAGATGAGATACGATAGAAAGGCGAAGAAAAAATCTGCAATGAAGCTCAGCTTGTTGTGATCTTGTGCTCGCTGTTCTACACACGCTGGCTGCATGTGCATGCTGATTGAGTTTTGCTGTTATTTATTATAGTTGGCTTATCCCTTCTGTCCTATCCCACCGGTGTATTTCTACCTACTGTGTACATTGTCTACTCAAGTAACAACAATGTAAATACGTGTGCACAAAGTTTCATTTCAATATGCCCCTCTGGCTACGAAGGTTTTACTGGTTTCAGGTTTCATAGATTCCCTTACCTAGTCGGCCAGTAAATGTAAACAAGAGAGAGAGAGAGATGAACTGACGTGGTGTACCTCCACAATAAACTTCCTACTATTATTATTACTACAACATGTACCTTTCAATGAGTTTCACTGTGTTTTACTTGTGCATGTATTTACCATTGTGCACATATATTATGTATAGGAGTGCACGCAGTGGACTCAATGAGCGTTTTGTCTGCACTGTTAACAGCATTATGACAGGAACCAGGCTCATGGTTTACACAATGAAATCTGCTCTGGTTCTGTACGTATTATTGTATTATTGTATTATTGTAGTATAAAACAATACTACATAACATATAAAACTACAATTGTAATAGGAAGGTTACACTTTCATAGTTATAAACACGTTATTTATAATAAAATTGTATGTTGGGAGTTGAAATGCCTGTCTGCTCTTTGATGAAATACAATACAATACAGGTGTACAGTGTGCATATTACAAGGCGAAGGGAGAATAATGATTTGTTGTGAGAACCACAAAGCAAGAGATTTAATATAATAGTTGTCCATTACTATTATTTTTACAGTAGGTATTGACAATTACAGCGCTATAAATTATGCATACGAGAGGTAAAATTGAAGTGAGTAAGTGGGCGCAGAGAGTTGCACTTATGTGCATGTATGACATGGAATAATGGAACACATGTGAGAGTGAGTTGAAGATCGAATAATGCACAGAATAATTATCGAGAAAAGAATTGTATGATGAAATGAACTTTTTTATAGTAGAGGGGAATTACCTGGTGTCGTCTTACAATTCTTTAGTGGAGACGTTGGTTTATCCGAGTGTGAAATGAGGAGTGCTTTTCATACGAATCCAGCAGGGTTACAATTTGAAATGGGATACAAGAAGGCTTTGTGATACATAAAAGAAGCTTCAAGGATCCTCTTCGTCTCGTCCGACCAGAATCAGTGGTAGTTTATGAATGAAGCTCCCTCGCAATGGAAAGAACACTTTATAATACTCTTCTGGTGTTCTCTCAGGTTTTTCTCTTGTGCGCTGCTTTCACGGCCTGCCTTCTACTTCTTCTACTATACTATGAATGTGAATGCACAGGCTGATGAGCTATAGTCTTCGACGTACACAGGAAGTGCACACTGCACTGTCATATTAGTATAAGATATTCGAAAGCTATTTGTACACACACATTTCCATGCTGTGGACACCCAAGACTTATGAATGGCATTGTTCGTTATAAGTGACACTGTTTAGACCATTCATAATTGTTTAGAGTTTGTTCCAGTTTTGATTCCAAATTATAATCATATAGCCCTAGTTGTAGTAAATGCGCCTATAAGTCACAAAGTAGTGTGGAGGGTGCATCTTTTAGCTACAAAATTTATTGATTGGATATAGTTTAGAATGTTTGTAAAGTATACAGTATCAGAGGAAAAGGTATTACGAAAATCATGACTTCTTTACTGATTGTTGTAATACATTATGTACATGTATTAGTTTAGTTGGTTACAGGATACGGATCAATCCAGAGAACAATATTCTCGTGGATAGTTCATAAATGATAGGACGGACTATTTCTTATCTATAATTATATTTGTTTAGTTTTAATGATATAATGATGTATGTATCCTTAATCAGCCTTCTCGCTAAAACTGAGCGTTAATTCCTACTTAATCACCAATCCCAACATAGGAATTCGTTTTGAAGACGATCCTTGGTACTAATACAAACCAGAGGAGCACAAAACATTGTAATTTTTCTGGATTTAGAATAAAAGTTGAAACATCACGGAGTCGGGGAACCAACAGTAATGGACACGATTGCGTGGTTGTAAGTTTGCAGCTAACTTTTCGTGGAAGACAAAGTACTATTATTCTTTGCGATTTGGAGCTGCCATCTGTCGGTATTTTGGAAAGTTTGAATTGCTACGCCGGGATTTTTAATAGACATGATTTAATTCAAGTGGGAAGTTAAGTGAAAAGTAGTAAAATAAATAATTTTTAAAAGCATAGCCTTAATTCGGTGATATTGTTAGTATG
This sequence comes from Plutomurus gul, assembly GCA_019776185.1. Lineage (NCBI taxonomy): Eukaryota > Metazoa > Arthropoda > Collembola > Entomobryomorpha > Tomoceridae > Plutomurus > Plutomurus gul. Next base: position 34,847 of record JABASC010000154.1, read on the forward strand.
GGATTATCAAAATCTTCAAAAGACAAGCTGGCCGTTGTCACTAAAATTGGTCAAGTCACTTTCCAATACGGCTATTTGCCCTTCATCATTTATTTGGGTAAAAGAAATTTCATTTTGATGTACTGTACGATATAATATTTAATGTTTGGGTTTGCGAATGGCATACGGCATTGTTGACCAAATTAATATTGTCAACAATATTCTTGACCTTTATGGTCGGATACCACTATACCATAAAGTGTACAATAAAGGGGTTGCACAAAGCATAAATACATCAGATATTATCAATCAGTCGGTGCAAGAACATTCATATGTAATTTGATAAAAATCAAAGCGTTCATGTAAGCCCCTAGGAATTCTGCGTAGAGGGAAACGAATTTTAAAGGCTGTCTCAATTTATTTTGCAGGTTTCAGAAAGGGTGCTGAACCAGGAATGCCTCCACTAACACTTTTAAGGTACGACTAAAATAGATCGGGTCAGTAGTAGTAATTAAGTAATTTTGTAGAATGCAGATATATTTTGTGTAACCAAATGTAGTGGTGGATTTCACTGGCAAGGTATAATTCTTTTACTCTTGCCACCCAGCCGATACAGGGAAGAGATTTTTTTAAATTGTGTGGAGAATTGAGTTCTGCATCCAATGGATCAAAGTTAACGAAGCCCGCGTGGTGGTTAGGAAGTTATTTTAATAGAAAATATTTGCGAAAACCTAGGAGTATACATTTCCATACACATAAGTATCACTGAAGCCTGAAGGTCGTGTCAAAGCTTCCTAAATTGATGCAAGCTTTTGACTTGACGATAATAATAATAATAATCATTTTGTCAAACGTTTCTGCTATTTCTCCGAATTTTGCTCCTGAAGAAGTTAACGGTTTGTTAACGAAAGCTCGAGAATAAATATTAAGATTAAAAAATGAATACCTCGCGTTTCACAAATATCATTCATAATAATCTATACCGTTTTTTTCAGTTTGCTGTGGCAGTGAAGATGCCTTTATATGAAGAATCATCTACTTCACTACATCTTATTTTGTACTGTGTCGGAAGTGTTTGAAGATAGTATATACTTGAGGCACAGAAAAATTCATGCAAACTCGATAATTTAATGTTTAAAAACTTTGTGTGCGTAAAAGTCAAAAAGGGATTTGCTAATAAAATGAAATTTATGTATTTGTAAAATCAACCTTTGTTCCTTTATATAATCTACATCTATATTTGCGTATTGGGTTTTAATGTACATTTAATGTAATTAATATTATGTCATGCAATAATGGGAGCTTGGGAACCTTATTATTGCTAAAGAACGAAGATTGCTGTGCTCACAAACTGTGAAGCTTATTTCACCATATTCCGATTCAATTCTGCATTCCTTCATCATATTTTACTTTGGAAAAACTAATTCTGCTGAAATCCCACTTGTCTTTCTCTCATCTAATTTTTAGAATTGACTCTTGAAATCCCAATTTCCCCTCATTTATGACTGCTAGGCAGGCAGAAAACTGGCATGAAATATCAAAAAAATTCGGACTCAGCATCAACTGTTTGATTTCTAAATCTACTGATGAAAGTATGAAAAGTTTTAATTGTTTAACCGAGAATGGATACAATTGAATTGAATATGATATGATATAATTGATATATTCAACCCGCACGGAGTTACTTTCGAAAATGATGTACACCAATTGAAATTGTAATAATTGGAACAACACGATATAACGCTTATAAGGGTCATTCATCGGATTAGCCAGGCGGGGAAGTTTTTTGTAGAGCACATTTAAGGTCCTATTTCATGGAACGCTAGAAACTGACTTTCCCGAGCGGAGGCTATGAATTTTCCAAACGGTGAAGGAAAGTTGAAATTATCTTTCAAATTTTTTACTAAGGCTTTGGATTGAAAGGTCTGGCACATTAGTTAAATATACCAATCGAAACATACGTTCAGGAGCTAAAAATTGCTCGTGGAACATTATAGATATTTTTTGCAATTTTCCCTTAACATGAATATCTAATAAGGCACATCGCAATTCTCGGTATATTTTCCATTTTTCAAAATATACTCTAAATTAACATGTAACGCGAGTATTCACATAATATGTTCCACGAACAATTTTTAGCTCCTGAACGCATGTTTCGATTGGTATATTTAACTAATGTGTCAGTCCTTGCAATCCAAAGCCTTAGTAAAAACTATTAACACGGTGCAGCATAGGGAGGTAACAGTGAGAAACGTGTGTCATGTAATTCAACAGAAGTCATGTAATTACATGTGTCAACTGTGGCCAATGATGAGTTCGTATTATGCGGTATTATCCTCCTAACCAAGGTCTTCTAAAAGACGTCATCTTATTATTTTTACCATGTAATACTGAATCTAAATCGAGCGCAACTTTTGCAACCCGTGGGCTACAAAGGTTAGTCCAATCTCTTTTTAGGTGTCCGTAATATGAAAAAGTCAATTGAAATTAAGGTAAAAATTAATTGTCAAAGGAAATTATAATGCACTGTGTTTCTAAGGTAATACGATAGAAGGGTAATATGAGAACATGCACATCAAACAAACTATATCATGATACCGGTATCTCTCGTATGTTGAATGGAGGTCTCTTGAAGTCGTTTTAAATTCAAAAGTTTGCTCTTTCGTGTGGGCCGGGCCAAAATCGCAATTTCGTCAGAACTTTAGCACGCATTCTCCGTGCTTGCCACTGCAATCATCGTTGCCCTGATCGAGGAGTTTCGTCGTCACTCGTCAGTCTCCTCATTTTCTTTCTGGCTGGCTGGACCCTCCTGGCACATCTCCACATCTTTCGTACTAAATTTTCATTCGGTCTTATTCCTATCTCAGGTATGTGCTGGCTATTATTACTCTAGTGGATATTTTATTTGTATTGCACAGTTTTTTTCTTCTATTTGTGATTCTGGAGGTAAACTAAACTAATTTTTTGTTTCGCGAACTACTGATCTTTGAATAATATTTATTAGAAGACTACTAAGATCACATTCAATAATACAGTTAACTATTCAAAAATACACAATTAAATATGCAAATATCTTGTTCGCACCATGTTATTCTCTAATTTCGATTGTAGAAATTGCAATTTGAAAATAACTTTTGTATAATTTATTATTGCCGACTCTATATCGACGGTTTTGTCAATATGTAGAATCATAAATACATTTCTTTCTTTGGTCTCACCACTTAAAAAGCGCATCAAAATAACAATTAAGGTTTCTACACTGGATTTTATGCATTTGGGACAGGACAGCTTACTTGTAGTTAGTTCCAACAAGTTACTCAGGGAAATAGGGTTATGTATAATTTATTCTGTTGGGCTGCTACACAAAATACCAAATTGTTGTTCGCTTGTTTGTAACTTGAAGGAGTTTGGTGTGTGTGGCTGAATAGCCATGTGTGAAGATCAGCAATATCACCATATTCTCATTTAGACTTAAAAAAACTAATATTGATGTCCCTTTCGTTTCGAATTGTTAATTTCGTTCTGGCATTTCATATTTTCTCATATCCCCCCTCCCCGAAATGATTTAAGGATGCATACAAAAAGTCTTTTAAATTCTATGAATGCACACGCCTATGTTTTCGTGTAATTGTGATATTGTAAGATATTAAAATGTTCCATTCGAGTCCGGCAAGTCCCAGATTCTCGAGTTCATTGCGAATTAAGGGAGCATGCACATTTTATATTCCAATTTTTTGAATCTAAACTCCCCGAATGCATGGTAGTTATAGATCCCTTATATTTGCAGCAGCGACTAAGATCACACAAAAGTAGGTCATTGTGTAAGTCTATCCTACTCTACTCTCGCTCGCACATTGCACTTCAGATTCATTCATTATCAGTAGTATTTCTGTGCTCCACACTCACACTACACACATTTATTCACCTTCGCATTTCGTGATGAGTTTGTATGCCTGCGTGATATGCTAATATTAGTATAGCGTATTGGTACACTACACAGTACTGTAGTATGTGTGTAATACGTGATCATTGCCACAGTTTGGAGTTGGTTCATGGTTCACTATCCATAGGTAATCAATGCGTATATTACTACTTACTACATGCATGTGACGTGACGTATCACTAACGCGTGTGCAAGTGGATAAGAGTATTAACTAACCTTTGACTACCTATCTTTGACCTTTGATTGCCAACGATTTAATAATCACATGTACTTTTTATATTTTCAGTAGTTCAGCTCAAATTAATACTTAAAAATCATGGGTGTTCCGGATGGCGATGTTGAAAAAGGAAAGAAGCTCTTTGTTCAACGGTGTTCTCAGTGTCACACCGTTGAATCCGGTGGCAAACACAAAACTGGTCCTAATTTATTTGGCTTAATAGGACGAAAAACCGGACAGAGTCCCGGATTTGCTTATACTGATGCCAACAAAGCTAAAGGTTTTAATATTTTGCCGTATAATTATTCGTCATCAGATTCAAAATACGCTTTTTGAAAGACAGAAATATAAACATTTACATTATTCTACATTTTAGGTATCACTTGGGGAAAGGACACCTTATTCGAATATCTAGAAAATCCTAAAAAATACATCCCAGGTACTAAGATGGTGTTCGCCGGTCTCAAGAAACCTCAAGAGCGGGCTGACTTGATCGCCTATTTAGAAGCATCCACTAAGTGAAATTTGAAATTAATGATGATGTAGTACATATAAGTAATCAGTAAACGGAAACAATTAGATATATCTTTATTTATAATCAACTCACTGTCCTTTGCATTCAACGTTTACCTGAGACAGTATGTATTGATACAAATTATCCGTAATAGATTTTATCAACGATATACTTGGGTAATGACCTAAGAGACAAATAAATGACATAAAACTATTGGTTAGAAAATAACTAAGATTATAGTTCATTTACGATGCCATTCATCGACCTACACGGTAGCGTAATTATTACGACCGTACGTGATATTCAATCATTTTCATTAGTGACACATCATCCAACGGAAATGTTTACAGTACCACTTTTAATATTAGAAAAGTCTAATATCAACAACACTAATTGTAAGTAAAAAAAAGCCTCAAGTTGCGAATATACCTTGTGGTTTGGCAATAATTATACTATATATGTATCTCATTAGCGATGAAACCAAACGATCTTTGTTATGTCAAGATATAATATGCACCATCCATCATCTGAATTCTCAAGTCTCAAAATAATCATATTTACATAAGTCAGACATGGGCTACATTTATCTTAAGTTTTATATTGACAGACGCAAGTTGTTCAGTCAAATATTTGAAAACATAAGGAACCTCCATTACGTCAACCGTCTCTTCTTTTCCACACAATGAGCATCTAGGCTTAGGAAGCTCTACAAGGGTTGATCCAGTTGCCATTTGGGGTATTTTTATTATCGGTGACACAATTGAACCACATTCAGTACACACGAGCGTAGTAGTTCTGTCTGAACCATAAAAAAGTCGGTCTTGCAATAAATACGAAGCTCCATGTGAAAGAAGGCAATCCTTTTCCATCTCACCAAAACGAACGCCCCCTCCTCTTCGTCTTCCTTTATTCGGTTGATGAGTTACAGAATCTAAAGGCCCAGTTGATCTCACTTGCCATTTTTCGGACACCATATGACGTAACCGTTGATAGTGAACAATTCCGAAGAATATGTCCGCCGTTAATTCTCGACCATCTACTCCACTATACATACGCTCAGTTCCGTAATAGTTGTAGCCTCCTGAAATATTTGAAAACTTGGTCTGTTAATTACATCTGTTAAAAAAATGTAGCGTTTAGTGAATTCTACTATTTTATGCATATCGAGGGCATACCTAATTCTAAAAGTTTTCCGAAATACTCAGACGTTGTATCCTTCTCGTTAAATTTAAATGGCGACGCGTCATGCACAAGTCCATGAAGTGCACCCGATTTTCCTGCCATGCATTCCACCATCATAGCTGCAAATCACAATGTTAAAACGTAATATTATCCACACACTATTACAGGTACATAAATATTACAGACAGGACCGTAATTCATGTATACAAACTATGAACGTTAACGTACCAATTGTCATACGAGATGGAAATCCGTGAGGATTGAAAACAATATCTGGAATTTGCCCTGATTCCGTGTACGGCAAATCTTCGGTGGGCCACATATAACTGCAAATACCTTTTTGACCAGCTCGACTGGCGAATTTGTCTCCCATTTTTGGATTTTTCTGCAAGTAATATTAGTGAAAGAAAGTATAAAATTTGGTTCTATTTCTACTACATATTATTGAAAACACATAGTATTGATACAGGAACTCACCGGGATACGAAATACTATTACTGCATTGCACTTTTCCAATGTTCCGGTATTGTTACCTTTGAGCTTAACACTGTCAACATACACCTTTTCTGCTCCACTGAATCGTTTCACCACATAATTTCCTACCTCGGCATGAAAGTAACTAAATGAAAAGTGAGACAAAATCGTTAGCATCAATGATAGAACAAAGAATTTCCCATTTCCCAAGTGTGCTGACTGCAATGTATGTACTGTTAGTACTAACCAATAATAAGGATCACCCTTTTCCAAGTCAATTCCTACGTGGGGAAGTCCATCTTCACCTAACTTAGCTTCTAAAGCAGGATCGCTAGGATTGCGGGAGAAAGTGCTCTGGAAAATTCAAATTACTTTGATTAAAAATTGAATAATTTGATTAATTATTTTAATGTGCTTACCTGAGATGCTGTATTTTTCAGAATAAATTTGAGGTCTATGTGCTCGGATTTGTAAACACAACCGTGACCAAACCCCCGTTCAAATGCTGATTTATTGATTATCATAGCATCCTCCATGTCGTATCCCTATAGTCAAAGTTTAACATTTAAAAACTTTAATGGAACGGTATCAATTGAAATTAAAATTGTTCATTACGGTATAGGATATGACTGCAACTATAGCGTTGATTCCCATCGGATAATCGTCCAATTGCAGATAATCGTAATGGCAAGGGCGGAAAAATGGCGTTCCAGGAGTGTAAAGTCTGTACAACTTATTCTCCGCGAATCTGTGGTAGGTCATGTAAGGAGTTCCCATTGTTTGTTTTCCCATTTGACACTGATACATATTACGAGGGCTTTGATTGCAATCAGGCATAGGAATCAGAGATGCTAAATGGCTCAAAAAACTTCTTTCGTTGATCTCTTGATGGGTTGTTATCTACAGTAAAACAAATTTTTAGACTATAAAACGGAGAAAATATTATTGATGTTGGTACAGGTCAATAATTAAGTGTTTAATTATTATTTTTTCTTACCCCCTTATAAGCTTCCTCTGGTATGATACAAATGCTCATGTAAAGCTGCTCAAATGACCCTACGTATTCTATTTCGTTTGCTTGAAGGTTTATAACTGGTCTCATCATACGAGCCAAGCTTGTAAATAAATATAACCCAGGATGCTGCCCTTTCTTGGATTTAGGAACAAGTACTATTTCTGTAAATTTCGGTATCTATGTAGGAAAGGGGTAAACTATTTTATTAATAAAATACTTGATGTGATGTTTATTCAATTAATTAATTTGCTGTATACATTCCTATACGCACTTACTTTATAACCTTCAATCTTCATTAATCTCATTTTGGCGACCATTGCTTGGGAATCCTTTTCTCGTACATAGCCTAGTACTTTCCCGTCTAGACATACCTTCAAACATTCTTTTATTTTATATTGACAGGGTTGGTCTATGGGAACCATTCCTAAAGTCACCATAGCTGCTGGAATTCGACTCCAATTTTGTTCTTCCGTCACAATACGACAGTACGCACTTAAATGGTTCAATAATCCACAAGGAGTGCCGTCTGGGGTATGTACAGGACAAATGAAACCGAAAGCATCTGGCTGCAGTTGGCGACCATCTGTAGTTCGTAATTCTTGAAAAGCGGCACCTCGATGAACAGACCGGAAATGGGCCAAGTATCTTAGTCGGTTTAAATTTTCGACAATGATGGTTAAACCTGTATTAAATAGAACACAAAATGAATTACAAAAAGCAAAATATTTAGAACTCTGCGCAAACGCTAACATACCCGTTTTCTGTGGAAGATTTTGTCCTGTTTTTAATGGAACGTTTCCGGTGGCAATGAATGCTTCAAAATTACGATCAATTTGAAAAGTGCTAGCTATGATTTGAGCCATGTCGTCTAGAATATGAACATGGTAAAATAATTACGTTCAAGAGTCGAGTTGCGATTTTAAGTATATGATTATAATAATTTAAAAAGAGATTTCAATTGAATTAACGTACTGGATTTTATAGTCTTCAACGGATCTGATCTGGCTTTCTTTAGGCAACCATACCGTATCTGATCCAACCAATTTTCTAATTTGTCCTTGATTAGTTGCAAGTATAAATGACCACCAAGTAGCACTTCTTGTAACATGACATGATCAGGATTTTCAATTGTTGCGTCACCACTTACTCCAGCGTACAATTTCTGCAGTGCAAATACGAGAGAGTGGAATTTTTCCATTGGTGTGGTACACTGAACCATAACACTGCGTCTAAAATGAATGATTCATTTAAAAGTACATATGTACATATTGATTGATATTGAAAAAAAGTGATTTGGGTACAACTACATATAAACATTTATAACACTAACTGAAGAAGCCAGTCACAGCATTGTGTAGTAGAATTCCATTCTCCGATCATTTTCTGAATTTTCGATTCAAAATTTTCTCCTATATAAGTTTTGGCTTGATGATGGGAATGCCTGTTTTCCTGGTGAAGTTGTCTCAGCATTTGAGTAATACAACTAGATATATTAAAATTAAAAATGTAAGAAAAATTCTTAAAATTTAATTTAAAAACAACTTTTATAAGGAGTACCTTGTGAAATACAGATCATCTTCGTATCCAGCGGTACATTGCTTGTAAATATACTCATCCGTTACATCTACTAAGGCCTTTAAAATTGCCATGATAGGAACAAAAAATAGTTCTGGTCCTACATTCATCATGAGCTTAGCACTACCATCGTTCAGGTAGTGAATTACATTGTTCTAGAAAATTGAAAAATTAGGATGAAGAATTCGCGGTCAAGACTTCACAAATGCACAGGTTAGGGTTCAAAAGTGGTAACAAAAAGTTTTTATTCTGCTTACTGCATATGTATGTACTAACCAAATGGCTTCTGTCCTCACGCACACATCGCATTAAAACTCCGGCGTCAGTAAATCCCTTTCCTCTTCCTTCCCACGTGGATCGTCTAAGGAAAATAGGAAAATTTGCTCGATTCGCAATCAACATCCGAATAAGTTTTTCGTGCCCTTTACTAATGAAATAACCTCCCCATTCCGTTTCGTGTTCTCCTCGTGCTACCAATTCGGTAGGTGACAGTTGATAAAGGTTGCACAATTTCGACTGAAAAATTAATTTAAATCAAAATCAAGCTTTTTGAAAATAATCACACATCTAAAAAAATCTCAAAAGGACGCTTTTTTCGTAGACTTATTTGAGTTGTATTTTTAGAGAATAGAAAGGGGGAAAATCGACTGAGACATAAAAAAATGAAAAATTCAAACCACTTTTCTCTCTCTCACTATTCTCTAAAATACAACTCATTCCCCAAACTATATCCAACATACTTTAACCATGACAGGAATTGCTCCCAAACATTTATTTATTGGACTTTGTTGAATATTATTGAATTTCCATCCTACGGTAACATTTAAATCCCCTTTGTACGATGTGGATCGTTGTCGACACTCAGTTGGAAAAATTCTAAAATCTTTGCATCCAACAGCACTGCTTTGTATTGAAGGAGGGCTCAGTCGTGCATCCTGTGTATTTTCATACGAAAATAATATTTCAATTTTTTTAAATGGTTAGTAGTTAGTATAATGTTTGTGATTGTAAACGCTCATTTTCACAAAAAATAACAAATCACGATATAATTTTAAAATGTACTGTAACTTACAATGACTTTTAAACTGATTCTGTCGGTGGATGGTAGTTCAAACTGGATCGGTGGTAAGTCATCAATGGCTTTACGCAAACCTTCCAACGCCATCCAATCAAAAGACTCTCTATGAGGAGCACCCATATCTTCCAATGCCTGGAATAAATTAAAAACAGAAACAATATGAAATGCTTATTTTATAAAAGTGTTTTAACAGAAATGAATACATTTAATTGGGGGTGCGACTGTACGACTCGTGCGAAAATGAAAAAGAATCAGAAATAAATGTTCGTGTAATTTTTGGCTGTTCAGCTAAAATTTAGGAACATTCCTAAATTGAAGAGTCAGGGAAATGTTAAAAAGAGAGCACGTTGCGTGCATGAACTTGCACTAGTCAAGTATATGTCAGTTCACAGTTGAACTGCTTAAATTGTGTATTTGTTACTTTGGATCTTGAATGATCTCACACATTAAAAAAGAAAAGGGAAGAACTTGACATGTCCAAAAATGTCAAGTTACAGATTTTATTGGCTAAATCGACTCTAAATGTCATGAAACGTAAAGATATGCAACAAAACTTAGACAGCATACCTCATTAGTCTTTTCCCGTATTCTCCCATATGTTTTGTACAGGTTAGTAAATTTCGGTTTTTTTGGAATCAATTTCCACAATTCAGGAGGCAACTGAGGTGCTGCCATATTTTGTGTTTTTTAATCCCACAAAATCTACAAAAATCACGTTTAGAGGTCCGCCGACCGTCACATTAAGTCACGGTCGTAAAGGCAAAGTGAAGCAAAATCAGAGTTTGACCCAGTATCTAAATCAACAATTTTATAATGTCACTTCACTTTTACATCTCATTTCAGTGTCAATACTAATTACGAGTCTTGATGATGAGACAAGAAATGAGTGTTGTGGAGCGAGCACATGGCGACTGGAGTTTCAATTCTCATCTCATTCATGTGAATTGAAATCTGCGCCTCTTGTTGTATTCGTAATTCGTACTTCGTACATAAGGCAGCAAAAGAACGTGTTGTCTCACTTGAAACCAGAATTGTATGAAGATGCCGTAACCCTACCTAAGATTTCGATAAGAGTAGGTACGTATCAAAAATCGATTAATATTTGCGTTAAAAATTCCAATTGTTTATTACTACATCTTGCAAATAGTACAAAGTACCACCATAATAAGTAGATTTCGTAGCGTAATTAGGAAAGCAAGACTATTTTATTCTAAAATACACGCACAGAGAAGTTATATAAGAATGAATTTTTCTATGCACAATTGCACACGGCTGACGGCACTACTGGTTATCACTACAGGCCCAAAGTGTTCAATCCTGCTTAATAAGAGTTTACACAGAATTGATGGTACACCCGCAGTGAGCCAACCAACCATAATTCCGAAGTAGAAACGTAACTGATTTAGTTAGAAATGCAAACTCATTAAAATTCGATATATATAAATATATAATTATGTTGTCAGCGGGTTGAATGCAGTGCTTCCGGCGCTGATTCTGTTCATGTTATGTGCAGACTGCAGATGTTCTCGTGTTTTGGAATAGACAACCGAATATAGCAAATTCTGATTCTGGAAAGGGTACACATAAAGGGGTAACTGGCATTTTGGAAACATTATCAGTAATTCCTTCAAAAGGCATAGTATTGCATATTCAGTGTGTAATAAAGGACATACACCAGTAGTAAGCTGCTAATAAGAATAATAAATAATACTAATTCGAATTTCGAACCTACACTCACATTATGCTCTATAGGTATAAGGGATGCATAGGGGGTTAAAACAATAAAATGTTTGACTTTAATTTTGTCATATTGATTGTCTTAATCATGAAATATTTGTGCAAAAACCTTTGAATGTCTGTGCGCATGCACATGTATAATATTACTTTGTATAAAGTACTACAATAAATAACACGAATTCTAAACTATAGCACAAAAATATAACCGGTAAGGTAAGCGTAATTTCATAATAAAATAAATACATATCATAGTACCATATTTATATATACACGATTAATTGAATTGGTTAGGGTGCATATTATCATAAAGATTCTTACAGAATCGTGTTTTATAAAATGGTTTACGAAAATTTAATATTGTGAAAATTTGAATTGAGCACGTATGTACACAGGGTATCGAAATCATCCACAACGTAGTCCACGTATAGATCTGGATTCGCGGCTTTGATATTCTGGATTGTTTCTTTTGAGAATATTCGAGGATCTATTTTGAAGTACAGCAGTTGTAATTTTGACGCAATTGTGGTAATTGCAATATCTGTGATCTGTGGACAAAAAGATGTATTTTTTAGTTTGACGCACAAGAAACCACAGCGTACAAATGGCAAAAATGTATTCGAATTGTCTTAAACTTTTGTGAGATTACCCATTTAAACTCATATAGGGACAAACTTGTCAACTCTGTGAGATGTACTAAACCCAGAATTATAGCAACATCACTTATAGGACTCCACTGCCAGTCAGCCAATGAGGCGCCGTGAAGTTCGAGACGTCTTAATTCTATGGGGAAGTGATAATTAGTTATTATTTATTAAACTCTTTGTAAATTGTTCAGAGTTAAACATGGAAATGGTTACTTTTTAGATCTCCAATAAAAGGCTTCGTTCTAAGGTTGTCTACACGATGAGCGCATTCCTCAAAATTTCTCAGTCTTTCAATTTGCTCACATGTTTCGGTTGGAATGCCTGTGAAGGCGGAATCTGAGACTTCTGTGATATTCATGCACAAGTCCTCCAACAATTTAAATTCTTCGATGATAATCTGAAGTTTGTCATTATTGGTGTGCCACAAATTCAGTTTTCTGAGATTTGTGAATACTTTGGAGAAGAGACGTAGTACATGAGTGGGGATAGGACTTGTGCCATACAGGTTGAGAGATATTAGTTGATGAGGTTTCTTGGGCAAAATATTTTCGGATGTTAGTCCCTTCTGGGGAAAGTACTCGCACAATGCCAAGTGCTTTAGCTGCCGAAGGTTGTCGAGAAATGCTAGAGACCCTTCATAGTCATAAAGTGTCAATGTAGTCAGGTGCTCCATTTGTGGACAGTCCAAGTGATCATGAACACGAAGCTTCAGATTCTGCAGTGTACTAGATACACTTCTTAGTAAATAATGAACACTATTTTGCTGTCCAACTCCGCCAGGATGAAATTTCAGCGTTTTAAGTCCTAAATTCATTTTAGATAGGTATGTACACTCTTCTGAAGTCCAGGCCCAACCAGATCCTGAACCAGGGTCATGCATAAAATACTTCAAGGCTTTCACATTTTGAAGTTGGTTTGAGCATGAGAACACAGCTTGCAAAAATGCAGTTTTGAATTCTTTTGGCTCGTCTCCGTACTCGACAGCAATTTCTTCGATGGTTCGGGTGTTGGCAAACAGACTTCTTAAGAATGTTGCGTTGTAATCTTTGTCGGAAAATATAGTTATGCATTTTAGGTTGGGTAGCAGAGGATATTTGAATTTTGACTCGACTTCTATAGGAAATATTAGCTTGTTTGCTAGAAGGCCTGCTGGCAGACTTCTCAGTGTTAAAGATTTCAGGTTAGGAGTGTAGTAGAGCAGTATATCACGAAAATTTCGTATTTTGAGGAGAGCGTGATTTTCCTTTTCATAATTGAAAGTCAGATGGTATAGTGAAGGCCCTACAAGTTGAAAGAATAACTCGGTTGGCTTTTCGTCAAGATCTAGCCGGAGGTCTCTGAATTCGAACGACCGAAACGGTTGATTTTTGTTCTTTGTACTGAGCTCTAACAAGGAACCTACTTTACTTAAGGTGTCAAGTAGAATTAAATTTTTTGTAGCTATGAGTATACTACACTCGTCATTCCATACATGACATACACTTCGTAAAGTGAGCAAATCATTTACTCGGATGTATTTAAATACATTGGAGATAATCTGTACAAAAGAAATACATATGACATGTAACATGTAGGTTAAAATTTGTAAAAAAGACAAAAATTAAGTTAGTAAACGATTTCATTTGCTCACCTCTGGTGCTAATAAAGGATGAATATTATGTGACATTATTCTGTCTTTCGTTTGCTCTAATTACACTTCTCTATAAAAACTATTTAATTATTGTGTGTAAGTTAAACACAAAATTACTTAATTAGTGACTAGCAGTTTGTTTACCGTATTCAGGACTATGTAAGATAGACAAGGACAGGGATAGGGATAGGACTGTCGTGAGATAGTGAGACGAAAGTTACATCAAAATTGCTGTACGTATAGTAGTTTGAGCGCAACAGCAGAAGTGGAACACTTACTTAGGTATGTATCTGCTGAGTTTGTATGCATGTACACTTGTATCAAGAGTGATTGGTGCAAATATTTACACTGGAACCGAGTGATACTAATAAATAACTCTAGTCACAAGTACTGCCAAGTTGGGTGAGTTACACACGTATCCTCTCCTTATGTGTACCTACATAGAATTTAGTTTTTTGATATATTTAAATCCGTATAATACACATACCTAATTGCTCCGAGTCTTGGATGAATTTGTATATTCCAATACTTTATGTGGTGTAACGAATGTAAATGTAACGCTATAATTATGACGGTGCCAAAATCAGAAGCTGCTAGGTAAGGAATGCAATCGATATGTCACGATCATGCGGTATAAGAGAAATCAGAACGCAAACCTACACTTTTACACATTTATCTGACTAATTCCCCTGACGGATGCAAAGTTGGACCAAATATGGACCAAATATTAAATTCCTGAAGACAAATATGTGAAATAATCATTAACACAGAAACATAATGAATCAATCCATGCAAAGATTTAACAGTTTTTATTTGAAATCTATCCCAACAGGAATAGAAACGTTAGGGTCATACTGTCCCTTACTTAAATATTAGCACCAAACATCTTGAAGATATCTTTTGCTGGCAATCAATTTGGTGATATGCTCTGTTGCTTCTAGCTTGGTCAAACCTGTATAATGTTACATCCAAATCAGATATATGGAAATGAAAATGAATATCAATTTTTATAAGATTGAGAGAAAGGTCGAATTTAAATCTGCTGTGTAAACCTTTAACATCTTCAATGCATGATATAAGTTTCTCACGAACGTTTTTTGCCATGTTCTTAGCATCTCCGCAAACGTAAATATATCCTCCTTCATCCATAATACAGGAGACAAGTTCTCCTTTGCTGCTTTCCATCGAGTCCTATTAAATCAATCACAATGGAATACTTACAGGAAAAACACAATGGAGTATGTATGTATGTATACTTTTCGTCCTACTTTACCTGAACATATTTAGTCCCATTTTGATTGTCATCGCGTGAAAATGTGACATTGAGAGAAGTTAGTATTCCATTGGAGACTGAACTCGTAAGGAAATCCTCATACAAGAAGTCTAGTTGTTTATGTCGATTCCCAAAGTATAATACCATTTTACCCAATTGAATGCTTTCATCCGACAATTGTTTGCTACGATGTTGAAGAAATCCTGTGGAAGCATTTAGTTATGACCGATCAACCACATCACACACATTCCACCACTAAATTGCCAATTAAGATAAGTAGATACTTACCTATGAAAGGAGCTACACCAGTTCCGGGACCAACCATCACAACAGGAGCTGTCACATCTGAGGGCAACCGAAAAAAGTGATTCTTTCTTTTATAGACTATAATTGTGGAGGATATATCATTCTCCAGTCGTAAGTTTTCAAAAGATTCTAAGAAAATATCAGATTGATCGGAATTGAAAGTTTGGATGGAAATGTCTGCATGTTTTTTAGCACATTTCAGTAGAAATCCACTACAAATGCCTAAACGTTGGTAGGAGCGTCCATTTTCCTTAGAGAATGTGATAACATTGAAAGTTACGGTAAAGGAATTTTTTGTGGCAAGGGGGGATGAGGAAATTGAATAAGCTCGAGGAATAAGACGTGGAAGATGTTCAATCAGAGCTGCAGGCGAAGGAAGACAGGATGGAAATTGTGATAACAGATCTAGTAGTGATAATTCTCCACCACGGACAGTTTCTTCAAACTTTGCTGAGCCTTGTCTGCTGCAAAGTTCTAACAAGCTTTTCTTGTCATTTTCGTCGGCAGTTGACTCGGCAAGTAAACGAATAAAAGTCTGTGTAATCATAACATAATATAGTTTCTAATAGAAAATTGCAATCGGTACTATGTATGTAGAGACGCTAAAAAGATGGTCAACCTTTTTCGGTGCTGTTCTTATATCACAATATTGAAGAAAGCATTGACGCAATGTTGTTATTTTCGGTATGTGTGACGGATATTTTCCTTTCGCACCAGATATTAATTCAATATTTAAAGTCTTGTCTGCTAAATGTAATGCATTCAAGCGTCGCAACAATAAATTCACTTCGTCCTTTGGATTTGAACAAACAATTCCAATGGCATCTCCAGGTTCGAATTCAAATGTCTCCTAAAATTTTGAGTCAAAATACTAAAAATTGTGGTTCGGTCCAAAAAAGTGGGCATCAAGAGTTTAGGATAATACAACTTTGAATGAATATGCACCTTTAAAAAATCTATAGTAACTTCTATAGTGGTTTTTACTGAAGTTTCCTTTGTAAGGCACCTTGCAGCAGTTATTTTTCCAAGTTTCGGAGTGTCATCAATTAGAGGATATGGCATTGGAGGATTGAGAAGGTCAATTTCAGGAGGGTAATCCGATTCTACATAATTCAGAATTAAAGATGTTGCCGGACAAGCGGGTAACGTCAGTTTGATAGTTGCTCCGTCAGTATTTGGTTCTAATAGTTTCGCTTCGTCACTCATGTTGTTATCGTCAATGCAACCTATCAGTTCTTTTAATGCTGGCCAGAGCCCGTCGATCCAGTCTTCTATAACTGTGTCCTGTCCAATAGCTTTTTTGAAGAGTTGGAGAACGGAAGAGAACAATTAGGACAATCACTATATAATGTGAAACTCATATAAAACTATCCAATAAAGTTAACGTTTAGTTACCGTCGTCGGCCCAAGCGGGAGGATATATTGATTGTGCACCAAGTTCTTCAAATCGTTTGTTTAATTGCTTTCCACAGTTACAAAAATTGTTAAAATTCGTATCTCCCAGACCTGTGACAAAGCACAAAGAATATTTATGCACGGGGAGCGATATAATAAAGGCGCCTGCAATTTTTTGGGGGAGGGGGAACTGAAAGGACATGTGAAGAACATGTGGGAGGGTGGATTACTGGCATTATTGGTAAAGACGTATCCAATTGATACAGTTACAATCAGGGTTTCTTAATTCACACCCAGACCGTTTTTCCCACCAGAAAAGGGATACATAAATGTACCATAAAAGCAGTTAGCACTAAGGAGTATAATTTTTAGCGTCCAGAATTTATATCGGCTTAATTGATGAAAAGTTTTTATTTAAATAGGTTTTTCGTTCCAATGCTTTTTTGAAATTATTGAAAGCTGTACAAATGCATACATTTTGTGTTTACAAAGTGTGAATTTGCTTGTACACATTCAAAATTTTCGAACAAGTCAATTCTCCATGCATACAAAATTCTTCGTATTTTAACATTTATAGTATCAGTACTTTGATGGTACTTTGTAAGTACTATAACTACATACATGCATGCAGTAAGTGGTAATGGAATTAGTATTTACCTAAAAGAGTGAACCGCACCGACTGTAATGTGTGAGGTTTTAAAATTTTCCTCCTAATTTTTCTCCAAAACTTGTCAGCGTTTTCTGGTGGTTCACCATCCCCAGTCGTTGAAGCAATTATAACAATTGGACACGTTATTTTGTTAAGATCTTCCTGTAAAAAAGAAGACACAAGAAAGAATTTTAATTAAAATCTGTAAACCATTACAAGGAGAATTGTTGTTTAAAGTTGTTAAAATTAACATCTGCATATTAGCTGTTTTTCAGGAGTATAATATATTTTAATATTTCACTTACTACGTTCTTTATGTCATTTAGCTCAAAAACTTGTGTAGTTAATTCATGTTCGGTGGCTGTATCTATAAAACTTTCTGCGATTGACTTAGCCTGCCCTAATTGACTTCCATAAAATGTTACAAAGGACAAATTTTTATTTTCAGTAATAAAGCTCTTCATTTCGTTAGCATTTACTAATACAAATAAATAGCTGGAGAAAAAAATATAGAGGTGGATATCAAATCCGAAAATACAACCTGCTTTCACTTTATTACTTTACTTTCACTTTACTTTTTCTAATCTCTTACTTTCTACCAGCGTCATAACTATTATGGTCCTATGAGAAATATGTGGATTGAGAAATAAGAATATACTACATATGTAAGAAACGGGTTGCCAATTCTATAAATACAATGAAATCAATAATTGTGCAATTTACATACAAACTGTGTATTACCTGTATAAAAGTCGAATCAAGACAAAACAGATCTGTTGATGCAACAATTTCTAATGTGATTATATTGCGATCGGATAATGTAAAATAAATTAAAATGATATAAAATGAAGACCTTTTCCGACTACATATATATATATATATATATATAATCTAACTAATTTATGTACTACTTAATTAGTTTGTCATCTGTTCACTGGTGGTTCGTAACGTAGAACCATATTATAGTTAACAATTAACCATGTCACACAACCAAAGACATGTTTTAAGTGCCGTACATAAGCTTTAAATTCGGATAGTAATTAAATTAATAAAAATTGTACGAGTTTTTCAATATTGATGTGCTGACTTTTCCAGCAGAAATCGCACACACTACATGTGTCCAATGTACACATGGATATATACAAAAAACGCAAATGTGGACCCGGATTTAGTGATACATACATATATTATATGAATTGTATAATCTGCACATGGCACATACCCTTTCTCTCTGCTTTCACAAAACATTCACAATATTATAATAACTTTTCATATGTGTTCAATTCAAACTATTTATTCAACACACACTCTGTGTTGAAACTGAACCGTCAGCAATCTATGTTTATAGAGAAAGATTGGAAGAGTTTTGGTATTTATATCTAAAAGATATTAATATTAAGTTTCATTAATTTTAT
This sequence comes from Plutomurus gul, assembly GCA_019776185.1. NCBI lineage: Eukaryota > Metazoa > Arthropoda > Collembola > Entomobryomorpha > Tomoceridae > Plutomurus > Plutomurus gul. The sequence continues at coordinate 53,873 of JABASC010000154.1, forward strand.
TGAAGTTGGCAACTTTTTGTCTGCACTCGAATGAGTGATCACAATTGTCAGCTACAATGAGACAAAACTACACAAGTACATTCGATGGATCTACAATGAGTATAGTATTACTCCTTATTGCCAGTTGATAATTCTCGGTCGTACTCGGTCTAAATGTAAAGTATAGAGTATACACTCTAGGCACCTTTGACATTAAATGCTATTATGGAATTTCCTGTTGAAGATAACTTTACCGGCGAAGTGAAGACAAAATTTCTAGAACAAGAAATAACTCGACTTCAAGAATTGTGTCGTATAAATTTTGCCACAATTGATGATTTAAAAAAACAGAATGGAAAATTGCTAGAGCTTCAGATAGGTATTAAAGCAATAAAGTTTCTGTTTTATTATTTTGAGCTCACGAGTACGGTAAAAATTAGATATTATTTATTCGTTATAAATTTGATTAGTGTCATTTAATGAACCATTTTAGAGCTAAAGGAGACAACAAGTGATTTGGCGTACAGTCTAGCAGAATACCCGTGGTGGAAGGAAGAAAATTTATCTGTGGCAGTTCGGATTCTTGCAACATTTACACAAAAGATTCAATACATACTTGAGCTTCCCACTTTCATGTAATTTTCATTTAGTATTCTGCAAAATCGCAATTTGCCAATATGGAGGAAATAATAAGTGTTTTATATATACCTGCAGAGACCCAGTAGAACAGTTGGAGAAAAACGGAAGATATAACGATCGTACAATTAAAAAAATTATAAATCAAAACAAAAATTATCGCAACACCCAATATAGCAATAGAAAGTTCAAATGTTTACGATGTAAGCGATTATTTGTGCTTGAAAGAAACTTTAGCAATCACAAAGACCTTCACAAACAATCCACACGAGCATTTTTCTGCCAATGTGGCAAAATATTCCCTGCGTATTTACTTCGTCGGCACAAAACGCATGAATGCAAACAAAGTAATGATATCAACCAATATGTAAATTCAGTACAAAATTCGCACCGCAACCTTAAAATAAGAAAATATGTAAAATGTGCAAAATGTCAAGCTTCCTTTTTTTCGGCCCGCAGTTATTATGAACACTTAAAGCGTTGCACGCTCACGCTCCGCTGGCCTCGGTATGTAAACACAAAACAATTAATGCAGCATAACATTTATATGTAATAATTACTAATTATTCCGTCTATATATATAATTTATAGCAATTTGTCAGCACAATCTATTTTCAACAATCCTTTTTGCAATACTGCGATTCAAGTTCCTCCGCAATCAAGACGAAGAGGAGCATCGTCATACATTCCGGAGAACGCTACTTTTCCTGGCCATCAACCTTCCTTAATGAATCTCGGCCGAGAACGATCCCAGAAGAGTCCTGTTCACGAAAGGCCACTTATTAATGTATCCAAGTCAGGCGATAGTTTTTACGATCTCCCTAGCCAAACAAACGACATGGGTTTGAAAGCACTTGCCGACAATAATGACGCACAAATGCTCAATTGCAGTATATCTAATTTAATTAAGAGAGGATTTAAGGTAACAGTACATAATAGTCCTAGCACAAATGTTTCTTATACCAAGAATATAGGCAGTGGCGCTTTCACCGCACAGAGTAACATGTTTTCTAATAATTTTGATGCCAAAACGTATTCATCTAACCCCCAATCAGTATTAAGCAATGTTTCCGAATATAATGTAGTTGACGATAGTCAAAGTATCTATAAATGTAGTTTCTGTGAATTTCGTACCCACCTAAAGCATTTACTTGAATATCATAATACTTCCAAATGCCGCTGGAGACATTTCTTGGCCGATCAAGTACCATTTCTCAAAACGGTGCGTCACACAAAATTCCACGAAAAAAAAGCGTATAAATTTTCTACTGAGGATTGCCAAAGCACAGTTGAAATGGTCCATACTCAAAAATCACTTGGTGGTAGGCAACGATCAGCTACATTGTAAATAACTCCTGAAATTATGCAAACAATTTTGTATTATGTATTAAAGCGGAGTGATGTAGTTCAAATTAGTCGTTTTAGGCGAATTTAAAATATAAATTCTTCCAACCCAATGTTGGCTTGCAATACCTTTCTATGATTTACATAAGGTATTTGTGTGTACTACTTTATTTAAATATTCTACCACTATGACTGCACTAAAAGCAATCAAGTGCTAAGTATCCACCGATGAAATATTTATAGACTTACTACATACATACAAGTTACTGTAGTGTCAGCTATTTATATATAATGTCTAAACAAATGGGTATAAATCGGCTTTCGTGGCAGTTATTGCTAGAATTTACTATATCAATAACTGATATCCGCATCTATTGTAATTATCTTTGTCTGTACTTTTTTTATCCACTAAATTATTTTATACTCCGCTGCGATTCTTGGAGGATCACTTTGGTTAAATCCCACAGTATCTCCCCTGATAGTTGGGTCGTATTTAAAAAAGACTTGGGTTGTGCTGCACACTAGCGTACGTGAAATATGCATAACATACTTACACTTACATACAACTTATGTCCAGAAAAGAAAGTATTAAAGACAAGTTCAAGCAATCCCTTTGGTTATGTGTCTGGTGTTTATCTTTCCCTCTTACAATGATAATATCGAAGATTTTAAGATTACATTCTTTTGCATTATACATAAGGTATGTAAGATATATATACATATATGTAAGTCCTTGTGACAAATAAGATTGGTAGACAATAGATTTTTGTAGTTTTGAAATTCGTTTTTTTTTGAATTATGCAACGATTTTGGATACACGTGTGAGTTTGGTTTGAATAATAAATATGATTTGCGAACCTTTCAATTGATACTATACAGTAAACTTGTTAGAATAGAAAAATAACTTTTAAATACACATAAATTACAAGAAGGCCGTGTAGTGTAAACGTACCCTTTATACATCTGTTTTAAAAATTAATATAGGTAAGATGGGGGTGAAAGAGGGAGGAAACTTAACGTTAGAAAGATAGGTATTAGTGCCACCTTAACTGCAATTCTGGCTACACCATTTACATAAAAAGAATCTCACTTATTCTGTGTACTATTTGTAAGAGTAATATAAAGTTGGTAACTTCAAAGTGACCCTCATTAATTTTTAAACATGACTGTATGTGCCATGGTCATTTAAGATTGTGTACACGGTACCGTTGAGTCTCAACCGGTTGTACCCGCGTTGCCTCAATGTCCTGACTCGAGTCATTCTCTTTTTTTTAATTGATACTCTCGTCGAAACCCAAAAATCAATAAAATTGTGTGAATTTGTTGAGAAATACATTTATTGAATTCATAATGTTACTTTAAATAATTTTACACATAGTAAAGAGATACAATTTGACAAAAACCTATGCAAAACAAACTAACTGATTAAAAAAGCGCCATACATATGTAGGAATTAAAATAGCGTAAAATCGCGTGCTCAAATTATATATAATATGGAGGTTTTCTGACTGTAATACCATAGTCATTCAAAACGGGAGCCAAATCTTCCATGGTCAACACATACTTCTTGTCTTTAGCTTTCGTTTTTGCTGTGGTTACAGAACCTTTCAGTTTACAGTGAGTAAATGCTTCGTTTACAACATCCGAAACAAATTTTTGGGCAGCAATAGAAATCAATCGAGACATGCGGGGGTCAGCTGATTCAAATCCTGCCATGTGTAAATAATAGTTGGCGACGGAGTCTGGTATCTGATAAATGTAAAAACAAAAAATTCCCTTAGAAATATTATGTGAATTTTGAATGAATATACAATCAAACTTTCAGTACATTAGTTTAAATGGAATTTTTACTGTGCAGATTCAAGTGACTGCACTAACCGTAGGTGTGTAGTCTTCCAATTGCATTAGAAAATCTGACATTGCGAATCCAGCTGACTCTTGGCTCTGGTCATAAACATAAGTGTACGATGGTGTTGATGATCCGGAAGACGACGAGGCGTATTGATAATCGTTTTTCACATCTGTGGCTGCAGGAAAGTTATTAGTTCCTCCAGCTAAGCGACCTCCCCCTACACTTCCCATATTCGGATTAGCGGATGACCCGTACCCTGTACCTGGGGATGTGTCCATCGGCTCCGTTTTCACATTTGCGTCCATTCTTAAAATTACACAAATCTTTAACAGAAGAAAATTTCCAAAACTGTACTGTTTCTGCAAAACTTCAATACTTGTATGCTGCCGCTGCCAGTCGTAATTCGTTCTTTCAACAAGAAAGGTTAGAGTGTAAATGAAAATGACAACACTACATGTTCTCTTTTGGATATTCACAAAATCTGTGTGACCGTGTGAGTTTCTAATGTCTGTGTTTTGAGGCGCTACCTGTGAGATATTTGGAAACTTAACAATAATATATTGAACTTCGCGGGTATTCTTTGTTCGTGATGTAAGAATCCACACGAACGGGGAGAAGCAGCCACGCCCATGTCTCTTTCTCCGGGTTTCGTCTGTAGAAATATAATATTTGACCAAGCAAGTATCGGCTTGATTTTGATATACCCATATCTTATATTGTTATGGACGCTACGAAACCACCTAATTGGTCTAGAACATACACGTTATATTCCCACACTACCCCTACTTATTATTTATGATTAATCTATAAGATTTATATGGACAATACGATACTATATACTGTATACTATATACTACGGAATTATAGATGAAACCACTCGGTATTTAATTGAATTCCCTCGCCCCTCCGCGACAATAAAGGGATATTAAAATACCAAAGTAAAGAATGGGTACTTAGGAGGATGAGCAAAATAAATTATTTTTTATTGCATTTATTATGTGCCAGGTAGGGATAATAACTGATAATCACGACAAGCAATTAGATCGGACTATAAATGTAAGAGATATATATAATGCAAGTTGCCTATCGCTCCATTTTAAGATTTTCATTGGTGCAGGTGCCAAACGAATGAAAATCTCAATTGCTCATATTTCAACAAGCATTGGGCGGCTCTCATCTGAATAATTACCCTGAAGATACCATTATTTATACCAAAAGGGTGTTTGCATATCATTTGTAGTGTCACACACTGAAACTTAATCTGTCGGCTGGACCCTGAAATTAGCTTATTTAAGTTTATACAATGCACAGGGAGCACCCGCTCACATATGTAGCTGTTAATGTAATTAAAAATTTAGGGTGTAGTGTACGCGCCATTTATTGTTACATTAAGTAGAGCACTGACACAGTTTAGTGTTATTTGCCTGGTATGTTATCACGTGGTTTTTCTGTCATTTACGGTGTAAGTTAAAACTAATATTGTATGCAGCCAATGCAGCCATATGTTGTAATTTAGAGTTGACATAATATTGGTACACCCGAAAGGCAGCTTGGTTAGCTGTAATTAGTTGCACTAAAGCGTATTGCACAAATGTATCTACATACGGGAATTTATATGAAGATTTTGAAATAGCTATTTATTTTGTAATGCTTTCTGTGCAAGTTTGTCTTGCGTTTATTACACCAAAATTTTATGAGAATCTTTGTAAACATTCACTCATAATTGTTTGGGGTGTTTGCACGGCTTAATTTTTCATAATTTTGGTAGAATTCTTCTACGACACCTCCTCCTATTGGAGTAATTTACACTTACAGATTCAAAAATTAATGCTTCGATTTGCTACGCTTATGAAGCCTCTTGTCATAGAGTACACAGATACTTTGATTTGCGTGCTTCCCGTGGCTTTCTCCTTTTAAGAAGCATTAAAGAAGGGGGGGGGGGA
>JABASC010000155.1:0-59515 GCA_019776185.1 Plutomurus gul
AACACATGTTATGAATATACACGTCAACATTTCCCAGAGGAGGGATGTGATCCTGACGAAGGTTTTTTCTGGGGTTGAATTGTCGTAGGGTTGAGTTGTCGCGGGTTGAGTTGTTGTCACTGGGGTTGAATTATCGTAGGATTGAGTGTCACGGGTTGAGCTGTCGCACAGGTTGAATTGTCGCTGGGGTTGAATTGTCCCAATACCGGAAACTTTTCAATGTGCAGATAAATCTTGTAGTTAACAAAACAAATGTGAAATTAAATAGAAATAATTGTAAAAATTAAGCAATTTTAAACAATTGCATTGGCAACTTTCTTATTCAATTAATCTCATGATTTGCTGTTGCCAACCTGCGGTTTGTGGCTTTCTTCTTTTTCGTTTTGAATGTATAAATACAAGTCATTGTCATTGACCAGTTCAAAAAGGCAGATAAAGCTTACAAATATATGTGATAAAAGGGATGTAGCAGGAATTGTGATGCAGACTGCCATATTATCATATTTATGCATATCACGTTTAGTAGTTAGTGGAAAATGTGTAAACGGTAAACAGTACAAGATCACATCAAGTATATTGGAAAAATGCAAATAATGTCATTATCATAACCCATAATCTAAGTAGCACAATTCAATTCAATGAGTAGAACAGCATTTTGGTAAAACATCAGTTTAAATACTTGCAAGTTAATTTTTGCAAAAGGCAGTGTTCTATGATCAACATACGTTTATGAGGGTAAAGTCCACTTAAATACAATATTCTTGATATAATGAAATGGGAAGTGTTAGTAATAAAATGAGATGATATTTGTTCCACTGGTTGGCATCTCTATTTCATTGGTTCATTTTGAAAGAATCCCATTGCTATCCCATTCCCATCCCATCTCATTCTGAGCAAAACCATTACATCACATTGCATCATAACATTACCTCCTGCTTGCTTGCCACTATCATAACAGCGTGTAATGTGAGCTGTGATGTGATGTGAGTGATATTGTATGCAAGCGTTGTACCTAATAGACGCTTTCTAATATCCCATCATATCACTCATTCCAAATGCAAAGTGCAAGGGAGCATGAACCTGACTGACACAAAAGGGCGCACATTGCATTATATTATACCATGTTCCTCTCTTTAATATAATGTACGTACCTATACCACAAAAGATAACATGCAACACAAGCTCACTTGTACTTACGCTAGATGTTCTATAATACGGAACGACTACCACGTACATTTATCCTTTCCTACATCTTTTCTACATTCCGCTCAATTCTCGTTACTTTCCCAGTGACTCGATTCTCTCTACCTTTCCCACTCTCCTAGATGTAGTATAATAAACGCTGCACAATCTAAGGTTCACAAATTCCGGATTGCATATTTTCTGCTCTTGATTTGCATTCGTTTTTATTTCTGCTATACAGTTTACAGTTTAAATTTTACCAAGCATTATCTTTGTATAAACGTGATTATGTGTTTTCTAGTTTGCTCTGCTTTGAAGGAAGAGCTCATTTGGGGTTGAGTACATGGTGAATAGTATTTTAAATCACTCAGCAGCAAAAAAAATATACATTAGAACTGTTTGCATAACCAAATAGGAAATTAAAGTTTTGGGAGGAAAATAGAAGGTGAGCAACCCTAAGAAGTATTAAGGTAGCATAACCCTTTTACAAATTGCAATGGATGCATAATGCTGCTCATGATGTTGATATATTGGAGCTTAGCGAGACGGCCACATGGAGCCACAAAATAACACCAAACAGACGGGATTTCCTTACCTACTATTAGTAATTTTATTCTCCTTGTCATTTCACTTTACTTTCTTTTACTTAAACGCTTTCTACGACCCTACTATTACTACTGTTCGTCTAGATCTACTATGATCAATTGCCAACAGCAGAAAAGGTTACAAATTATTTGACGCGCTAACTCTCAAATCGGTGTACATTGTACTCATTCGTATGCATTTCTCACGAAGCACAAACATTCTTCGACACGTTAACATGTACCTAGAGAAAGTAGGTATTCCTACCAACAACACACAATTTGCACAATTTATATAATATGTTACTTGGGAACATGGTGGACCTGCTATGGCTCCGTGCTATGACTGTCGCTTTAAAGAAACCGATTTGTAACGCTGCGTTGGCTTTCCGAATATAATTTTATTCCACTGACTATCTGCATTATGTCTGGGTGATGTTGTGACACTTTTAGCATTCTCTACCAAGTTTGAGCAGGTAATAAGAATTATGGTATAGGGGAGATGCAACTCTTCAGGATACAATAATATTTAATGCATCAGCCATTCATGGTTCAGTCTATGAATTTACAAACTACCAATAAAATGTATACTTAAGTATACAACACAGGGTGACTTCTCGCTAAATAGCGTACTTTGTTTTACTCTAATCCATGTTCACGTGAACACAAAACAAATATCTTATAATGGTCGCAGGACAAGTTAAACAACTGGTCTATTTTTATGAATGCTAGAAACAGTAGTTGCTCTGGATTTATCAATATTTTACGAAGTAGGTAAGTCAAAGAAGTTCTTTAGCTAAAAATTTATGAATAGATACTTAAAATCAATCTTATTCATTATATATAGGTATTTTAAAACCAATTCTCAATGTTTTAAATGTAGCAATTTGTTTTAAGGAAAATATCCAGCACAGTGAGAATCAACTTAATTTTTTTTAATTTGATTGATTTATTTGTTTGAACAAAAAAAATCTGATTTTTTGACTCCTTTTACCTTCACAGTTTTATTAGAAGGGAAAAAACTTTGCAAAAATGTGGAATTTTTCAAAGTTGTTTAAGTCCCAGATTTACCTAAAGTGAAATAGGGTCTGATCATTCGCCAATGATTTTAATCATTGTAAGAATGCGATTATTTGAAAGAAAAAGTATCTATTAGGTTTAGTCACCCCGGATCTACCCGCACCCATTGCGCACACGGTGAATAACGGAGGGTGAAATTCTAATATATTTGTATAGCATTATCCAATCCTGCATTCGCCGCTTAGTATAGCAATTTCTCACTACACCTTTTTCAGAGTGCAAGATAAAGTAAACTAACTCAGAGACGGTAACACAAGTAACACTGTGTATAAGGATTTTGATGGCAGTGACACTGAAGACGAGCCGAGTATTATAATACAGTTGTTTGCTGGGTTTCTGTCATATTATTTGGAAACGTTATTGCACAATATGCTTTAGTGGGATAAGTGTTGGCGGTGTGTGACTCGGCAGGAAGACGTGGATAGACACGAGACATAATGATTTTGAGTCGAGTGGATTCTTTAGCACTTTATTATAAACAGTTGAGAATTTCCCAACAAGAGATTCTATAGGAAGTAGTTTATATTGTATTGTGCTGAGACTGTCAGAGCGTGTCTTGTCTTGTCTGCGGTTTGGCTGTACTATGTAATCATCCTTTTGTCGTAATGATCTCATCCAACTTCCCTTTCGTTTGCTTTACTTTACTACATATTATTCGGTTTAGTTTGTTGGTCTTGCGGAGCCTATCTCTTTAGTCAATAGCCGCACACGGTTCTTGTTCTGCTCCACAGTATCTTTATACTTGTGTGTGTGCATTGGTCTCATGTTGTGACTGTGAGTTGTGAGCTTGTCCCATTATATATGATGAGACATTCACGTCTCTAATCTCAATCCACACCATTTGCTTTTCACTCATGTGTGCTCAAAACAAACTTAACGTCTCCATAAGACCTAATATTAATACCTTATGTGTATTGTTCACTATTGGCGCACGAAAACTACACTACAGTCTGTATTTTACTCGCTGACTACCAAAATGACTATACATCAAACTGGTATTATGTAGCAAGTATTACAGAGCGATCTTTGTATGTATAGTGTAGCCAGCGCTGGAAGGATTGATGGGATAAGATGTGTAAGACGATGGGGACTACGTATGTCACCATCATATAATAATACGACCGTAATGTTTAGCTTTAATGCTTCCTTCCTTCGTTCCGTCGTAGTCACTTCACCCTCTTAAAATAAACTTCGGAAGGAAACTGAAAGTTTTTCCATCTTGGATTGAACGGCTTCATACGAATATTAGTGTATCTTCAATCTGCCCAAACCTCTATCATGTGTCACTCATTCATAACGTCCTTATTATTAATATTATTGTCATTGCCTTTTTGTATTGTCATTACAAAAATTGTATATTGCCTATTGACGTGCCCCTTTGGCTCTACTACACATTCATACATACTTTATTTGTTTAGCCACAAATAATTTACATACCACACTTTCTATAATGGTAGACTGCGCTGTCAGAGTGACAGTACCGTTTACCATAGCTTTTGGACAGAGCAACACATATTCAACAAACAATTTATTACTGAAATCATGACTACGCAGTTAGAATACGCTTCTTTTTATATGGAAACACAATTCGTTGACTTGGTAGTTTTCTAAGAACGATAAGCATTCTTCTCGGAAAATGAAAATAAATGTGAAGATTTCACGAGAAACTCTAAATGTTTGCAGGGGAAAATGTTGTGACGGAATATTCCCGTATTAGTTTCCGTACATTGAGAAAAATACAGCAATTCATATTGTGGTCTAAGTGGAATGCATGGTGGCTTTCTCACAAATTGTTACTTTTCACAACAGTTGAAAAAGCATTAGGGATGCAGGTGAGAAGTGAAAGGAGACGAAGAGGGGGAGAGACGTGAACGTTAGTTTTGTGATGGGTGCACAGTGGGAATTTAAATATATTTTAAGTAGCAAGATGGTAGAAGATAATAAAGTAAAATGTACGGAAGATCATAACATAACTCACGTGCATTAAAGAAATCCACATTTTAGAGAAGCTCATGTGGTCGGACGGTTGGTAGTTTTAGGACCACCCGATGACTATCATGTGCTGTGTGTAAAACGCATTGGGAGAGAGAGAGAGAGAGACAGTGGCTGACATGAGTCGACTTGATGGGCTGAGAGATGAGTTGAGCGAGACAGAATGATACAAGCATAGAGAAATTGAGCCAAAGCGAAGAGTGAAAATCCTTTTTGTGCACTTGTTCTGTGCTGGTTGCTGGTGGTTGAGTCTGGTGGCCGTGGTGAAGAGGATGTGGGATCGTGTCCAAAATTTAGACTACATAATTCAAAAGTTTCAGTTTATATGAGCAGGGTGGCCCGACCGAATGAGTTCAGTGGAGCTGAGTGAACACTCTTTTGGGTTCACTTGAACAGACCCGACCAAGAAGTACATACTGCGAGTACTGCTTCTACTAAAGGCAGTGTATGTGAATACAGAGTATATTAGTGAAAGCGATACGCTACGTTGTATGTGTGTCGGTATGTCATACCTTGTATCTTAAAGCTCTAGATGCTTTATCTTTACTGTATTTTACTCCTTTCCCCTGTTTTCCCTGTTCGCTTGGCGTTCCTCCGGTGGCTGGCTAGATTCTTGTGAGAATGTTGTGCAGAGTGCTTAGGTATATGTATGTGTGGTATCTATAATGTACGCAGTGGTGGATATGGGAGTTCTTAGAAGCAGAGGAGAAAGCAACGTGAAAGTACTTATCTAGTAGAACGGATAGTTAAAGTATAACTGTATTGCTCTTGACTTAAGGCACGCACGTCGGTTGTCTTGCGTTGTCAGAGTGAGGGAAAGATACAATGAATCTTGCAGTAGAATTATGTTTCTTATTATTAATTCACATTCTATGCGAAGAGATGAGCATTAGGGAGAGAATGCCATGCTCGTAGAGAGATAGAGAGAGAGAGAGAGAGGAGAAAAGAGACTCAAGTCTTCCTCTAACTGCGAACCAAGTAAGTCTGAGCCAACAGAAGCAAAGTGCATAACTACTTGTGTTTTGAAGCTGTTGTTCGTTTACGTGCTATGGTGCTAATATGAATAATATCTTCATGGTTAGATACCATAGAGAGAGAGAGAAAGTGAGAGAGGCGAACTTGTTCTCATCGTCCGTGTAAATGTTTTAATCCAACAATTAATTATTTCTTGGAGGTTTCTATAACGAAATTAATTTGCTGACGACAGGGACAACACTTTCTGTATTTATAATTTGCCAAATTCGTGTCAGGGGAATATCTACATTTGTAAAAGGAGACTATTGTATTGAGATTATGGACCTGGTGTAAGAATTCTCGCTTACACTTGCAGAGGCGTTATATCATGATATTTTAATAAATCCACCGGCTTACCTGTTGTTTTATCCGATGAAGGTTGTATATTTGAATCAACCGAAATTAAGATGTCCAACAATAAGCACCAGATTACTTGTAGAGAAATTGTATGCTACAGAAGATGTTTTTATGTATGCATATATTTCTATTCTTGTAAAGAATAGATTAGAGAAGGATCAGTGTGCGAGTATTGCTTACTTCGGCTACAGCGAAGGTAGTATAGTAATTTATCGTGTGATTGATAATGCTTTGATTTCCCCATGCTGTCTGAATTACGAGAAGGTTTAGCTCTTGTAAACAGGGACTTATTGAGCGGAAAGCCTTTAGACAATTTTTTACTGGGTAACTGCTAAACGTTATCTTATCTGTGATAGGATGTGATGCGTTAGTAGGAAAAGCCACGAAGCCAAAACTGTGAGAGAGCGAGCCATGGTCTTAGTCACTATAGGAGGGAGAAGGCCCAAAATTCGAAACTCACTCTTATGTTGTAGCGGAGTACACAGTTATTGTTAGTAGTCGAGACTAAAGTGTAACCGTGTGGTCTGCTTTGGAGTAGGAGGTAGGAGAAACAGCGGCGAAAAACTTTGTAGAGAATTTATAATATAAATAAATAAACTCTTATCGTGACTCGCAAGCAATTTCTTGGAACAAATGTTGTAGATTAAACATTTCCCGCATACAATCAATATAAATCTTCATTTTTTACACAAGACGAGACAAGATGGAGTTTAGCGCAGCTATTATAAGACCACGTACTTCCTTCCTATTTGTAAGCGAGTACATAAGTGAGAGAAGATGTTTCCATAAGCGGCCCCTGAATTTGAATCTGAACAAAGTCCGTATGTACACATAACATACCTACTAACTACAACCTCATACAGATACTTACGAGCGATCCAGTCAGAGCCAGGGCAAGTCATTCTTGACGAACATCATAGACCTGGCGAAGTTGGTTGGCTGATAGCCTTTTCTTATTCTTCACTTAACTACTTGAATCATAACCAGCAGAGAGAAAACATCTAGTAATAATATTTGAGGAGATTTCTTCCACGAAAGACTTCTTGGAGGTTTTTACGACGTTTTCTTGTAATCTTTAAGGAAACTTTTGCAGTCGACCGTTGCCTGATGCAAATGAAACGGGAGGATGCACATTTTACACTGTTTACCAAAGTGCATATTGAATAAATAAATAAGGCAGCCAGCCAGATAGCTATTATTTTCTTTTGGTGGCATTTTTAGGTTAGTCTCAGGAGGATTACGAAAACATGTACAAATAAAAATACACCCTCTTCAGCCACGAAGTATATTAATACACCCACAGAAGAGCAACACTAGAATTAACATGAGTAGAGGTAAGTGCATTCAGATTCAGACTCATTTCATGCAACATAAATACGAACATCAGTGTAGTGGATGATTGCAGCCTCTCTGAATATATAAAAGAACGAATGCCAAATGTATTGGTTTATGTACTGCTTGATTTTTACCTACTTTGGCTCCTTCAGCAAAGAAAAGAATCACAACCAAGTTGGAAAAGTTGGAAAACGTAAAAAGGCACAGATGTAAATTATGGGTAGTTGACAAAGGTAGACTGCATCTTATGATGAATTGAGAATAGTAATGGGATTTCGAGATGTAAGGCGTATCCGTAGATACGTTTTAATATCTAAATCCCAACCACTGCTTGTGCCTACTAACATGCGTATAGTATATGTAAGTATGTGAATATGTTGACACGTGTTTAGGAGCAAGATGGAGAAAGAATTCTTTTGAAAGTGAAGTCAGGGAGCGAAACTAACAGAAAAATGTATCAAATTCTATAATAAGAAGTCATTCAAACTACATACCAACTAAATGTGAGACTGACTCCCTGGATTTCAATTGAATCGAGTCATTGCACCAGCTGAATGAGTTTCATACAAATGCATACACTCAGTCAGCTCACCTCTCCATTACAATGACGGCGCCCAAGGCCGTATGCCAAAAGCAGATATATGTACATAACGCTACTATTCAATGCAGCGGGAGGTCAGTTAAAAATTGTCATGTTATAACTGACCAAGAATGAATTCATTAAAATTTGACTTCAAATTCAATTTTATTTATATTAATTTGTAAAGCAGTTAAATTAACTGCAATTTAGTATTTTGTTAAAGCTGTTTCTATAAATAGTCTAAATATAATTCGATTCTGGATTCGTTTTTTCAAATAATCGGCACGGTTCTGGCAAACTCGGTTCCATCTCTACTGTAAGCCATAAGAAATTTGCAGTGGCAGAGGTCTCCACTACTTTTCTGTATGTATGGTTATCTTCAATGTCGATCACGTTTAGAAATCTCATGTATAACATTACGGTCGCTTTCCATCATCTTCTATATGAGATTTCATTTCACGTTCATTTGTCAAGTCAAGTCAGAAAGCATGAACTCCTTTCACAGAGAAAAAGCTTGTGAGATTTCACCATTCAATGTCCCTGATCTGACAGTGGGAGGGAGGTGAACGAGAACGAGAGTCTTGCATTGCAGTAAATAGTTGCCCTCTTCCCCAAAAGTGCGGAGTGCCAGTTCTACGCTTTTTTATATACTTTTATACAATGAAGGTATATATACATATACCATGTAAATATAATATTAGTAAACATCATTTCACGACTTTCGTAGTTGTTAGTATTTTTCTGCAGCAGATACGTCTACATACATTATATGAACTGCGAACGTGACACAAGTATGATTTGCAGTTCTATAATGGCTTGAAACTATTATATGCTTATTCGTAACCGTACTACCAGAAGTATATGCATCAATCAGAAGCAATGGTGTAATTTCTCATAATTTAATAGTGACTCATTTACTTTGTAATATCGTTTTGGCTACAAATGTAAACAGCTTGTGTTTGCAAACGCGTATTAAATAGTTCAGAAAACTAAGTATGTACATAGATTAGGAGACCAATAAAAAAGATTGTAAAATACCCGATTCGAAACGGTAATTTATGTTTGTATTCGTGCGATTTTCTTTTATATGGAATAATGACGTGACATTGTAAGTGGTGTATAGTTTGCTGAAGGAAACTCCATAAGGAAACTGCATGTCAAGGCGGACTCTTTTCATACATAAAGTTGCATAACCGTGGAAAATGAGACGGTTAAGTTGGGAAGAGGAGACGAGACAAGAAGCTGAGATGGCAAAGTCATGCAAATTTTGTGCAAGTTTTAACCCTCGCCAGCCTAACATGTGGTGATAAAGCTAAATGATCATCGCTGAGATTATTATGCAGAAAATCATTTGCTTGCGAAAAGATTAAGGAGTCTTGACTAATAAAATTTGTTCAAGCCTTGTTTTCCTCTCCTCACTATCACCAACTTGAGATGTACAATAGTCGTTTGACTTGACTAGTAACCATTCCTAATTCCACTACACTGGCTCTTCCTTTAAATTACAAGAAAATAAGCACATTCACTTTGTATATATACCAGTCTCCACTTATAACAACAAGTATAACAACTACGACACTTAGTAATACATATACAGCTTACTAAGATTAAAGCTTCGTCGAAAATGACTACTATTTCCTTTATGAACTAAGTTAAATGTGTATCGTTGGTTGGCCGACAAGATTACCATGTCTTGCTGTCAAACTACAATAAGGAAGATACAATGAATTATTAGATATTGAGTTTATTATTACAGAACAAAACAGGATTGTGCTAATATATTTAAATTTGAAACCGCTTTGGACAAAGACTGGAATTACAACAAAGCAAATGTTGATTTTTTTTACTTTTGATTACTCATTTCTTCAACCCAGATATTCAATAATAAAATCTAATGTTAACAAAAAAAAGTCAAAATGCGTGTATAATGTTGTCGTAGGGTGGGTTGTCCCAGGTTTTCATTATTAATCTCTATATGGATTTAAGCGGTATTATTATTGCATTACTGTCGTCCTAGATAATCAGTACATATGACATGAATGGAATTTTGGAGTAGGTACACCAACATAATTGAAAAGCAGGACAACCTTATTACATTATTACCACGCGTTGCATTCGGACGGAGACAATAATTATGCTTGTGTGAGTGGATTAACATTAAAGCTAAAAGCAATGTGATCACGTACTGAAACCAATACACAACTGCGTTTTCTCAGTAATGTTGACTTTGTATTCAATGGTTTGTTAAAGTACTTCTGAGAGGACACTGTGGGAACAAAATATTTTATATGGTGATAAGTGATACCGGCGATCGTTCACACGAAACGTCCTACTCACATTTCGGTTGCAATGCCAAGGTAAGATAAGATAATTGAGTGTTATTGATAAAAAGTAGCTCTGGAGATAGTAGCCAGAAGTAGATAGCACGTATTAAATATTAATTTGGAAAGCTAAAGTCCCCTGCCACAGTGTGAATAAGTAAAAGAGCGTCCGGAGATGAGAATAAAATACTCAGTCAGTAATGGGCACCCAAAAATATCACTATAATGAAGTAGTAGTTGGACTAAGTCTATAAACTATATTTTCCAGGAAATAAGAAGCCATTAAGGACAAACTCCCACTCACATCAAATCAAGCAGATTTGGCCAAGTTAGTCGTATTCGTATGAGTGATTCGCGGCCAGGTCCTCTTAAGTATTGTTAGAAACTCAAATATGATATAGTGCATACTTGTGACAGCCCCTTAGCAATGAGCGTGTACAAATACTCCAAGAGAAGGGCATGGAAGCAAGACGGAGATGTTGTGAAATGAATTGACGGACCGCGACGGAATTATTTATTACAACTGTGTGTATACATGAAAGAGAAAGTTGAATTGGATACGACAAGAAGGCAACTCTGATCTGATCAACGCACAGAATGCTGTATAGGTAGGACATAGGAGTGGAACATGCCACCTTATCCTTATCCTCAGATGAGTTCTCTCTTTGGCTAGATTTTCCTCTCTTTATTCCTACGAATAGGCAAAAGGTTACTACTTTTCTTCAGAGAACAGAGCAGAGCAGGAAATTCGAGTCAAGACAGAAAAGAGAAACGGACGGATCTCCTACAGCTCGTTGTGTTTGCTGTGCGTAGGCAAAAAGAATTTAGAAGGAGGGATGAAGATGAAACACTGAATAGGAAATACATATGGCTCCTATCTGAATCCTGGTAGTGGTACTCGTCTTCCTCTTCCCTTCTCTACAAACATATATATATATATACATACAGAATTATAGAATTGTGTACGGGAAAGTATATGTGTGTTGCTATAGGTTTTGTCCTGGGAAACCTTTGCACATAAGCTCGGGATGATATATAGAGTTGTTGAAGACAGCTTTTGATGCCGTTAGAAGACCATTATCTTGACTTTGGCTTTCCTTGTGTACTGGGGTCAGACACAGCACAGAGCTGAGTAGACGAGGCCAGCAGTCCAATCTGAATCATCTTCAGAGTTTAGCTCGACGCAGAGATAGACCAGCAGCAGAGCACTCATAGAAAGAGACCTGAGCAGCCAGATATCTCTAGTTGGGGGAGAGAGAACAGATGAGATGAGCAAAAGAAAAGCAAAGGGCGACTTATCGCACAAGTCCAAATGCTTCATTATAGTTTTTTTTGCTCTTGGGTTTTCTTCTTGGCTGGCCATCTCCGGTTACTGTATTTTTCGTCAATACCTTCAAATCTAAGAATGTATAGTAGTAGTCCTTCTACTGGAGGAGATACAGCTAGGTGTTGGACTCATATGGGATATAATGGGAGAGATACATCTCTGTCTACATGCATACAGCCAACGCAGAGAGCTCTTGTAGTAGAATAAACGTACAAATACATAACACACGGCGAGTAGGTTCGCGTTGGTGATGCCCTGTCCTATCTTCGTTTCCTCTTTTTTCACAGAACTCTCTCTCTCTCTCTCTCCCTCTCTATTGAACTACAATGACTTAAGTTGACTCGGATGGTGCGAATAGAGCTATAATAACTCTCATTTTATAGCATATAACTAATTCTAGCTGGGGATAAGAATAGAGTAAGTCTTCAGTTGGCAAACCCACTTTATCGCCACAGAGATCCGTGCCAATATTTTCTTTCTCAACTTCATGAGCTCTGAACTTTATTCAGTTTGGGGAATCGAATCAAACCTACCATTGTAGTGCCAAAGATGGAAGTCGACAAAGCCACAAGCCACACACGTACACACTCATATTTGTACCTATTTATAATAGGGAATTTCTGCTCGTAGCCAGTAGGTACACTAGTATGTACAAGTACACCAATACAAATACCACCTTATGTGTAAAGGTACATTTTGCAATTCTGTAGTAGCACAAGCAGTTAGCTATGTACGTGTAGGCTTCTTGCTTTTTCTGCGATTAGGGAGTAAGGAAGGAAATGTCTGTGTAATATTTTGCCTATTACGGATTATAATATCAATATATAGTTTGGCACGCTTGGAGCCATCTAATATGAATATACTGACTGGCCATTTTATCACTCCTCTATGTTGCCCCAAGGACTTTGCGAGAAATAAATTTGAATCCATGGTAATTGGCAAATGTTCTTTGGTTATAGTGTCATCAAAAGAAAGCATGTGTTGATGGAGCATTACTAGTGTTACCCTAATGAGGAATATAATGTGACGTGATGATATAGTTTAGAGCTACAAGATAAATAGTTGTAATGCTGGGAATCTAACCAACTTGAGACATAATTTCAGGAATTTGCTTGCAGGTGAATAATCAATGCAGATTGTACAAAGACGACATCGCAAATGGTTGCAGTAGACAAAAGAACAAACAGTTTAGTATAGTACAATACAAATAGTGCGTTTGCACTCTTGAAAATAAATAATTCATCACGAAATCTAAATACATTATTCGCATTGTTGACGTGGCATGCACCATTGTAGTGGCATTATTAATGCTTAAGGCAACGTCATCATCAGTAGTCTCCGACGACAACGTACCATAAAACTTGCCCTAACAACGAAACGAGGAGACTCAAGAGCACTAATACTTTGTAATTCCAATTTCATTTGAAGATTTCTCATTATATCAGATTATTTCCCCTATTTTATGAACATCATAATATCCTAGTAAAATGTAAATTGTGTATGATGGAAAGCCTCGCCACTGTACTATTAGTAGGAAGAGCTTCAAGTCTCATATTATTATATTTGACAGTGAGGCTTAAAAAACTTTCCGGGGAGTATATGAAACTGAATCCCTATGTCAGACAGAAAGAATATTATAACTGTCAAAAACATAAGCAAGGACTAGGAATCTGTCCGTGTACTGCAATCAAGAGACTAAGAGAATAGGAATCGAGTTTGACACAGTGTCCATGTTTCTATGATTATTTTTATCAAAAACACAGGGAAACTACATAAAATTACATTAGTAATTCAACTAGCGCCATCGTAAACATCTGTCAGTACAGAAATTAATTTTTATTATATTGGCCAGTCTAGCAGCACTAAGATAAGTATAATGTATATAAGCAATATAGGGCTGGAGATAATAGCTGAATTGAAGCATGTAAACCTATGAGAGGACGGGATGTAATGCAAATGCAAATTAGAGCTCGTCTCGTCGAGCTGTGCCCTGCTTCCCACGCAACGAGCAAAAACACCGACATGGTGGTGCACAGTGCTGGCTGGCTCCGCACAGAACTGTGCACCGAATTGCACTGTAGACCACTGGGACGCTATTAAGTCCATGCTATGTTGACTATGACTTTTCAGATGCTTTTCCAATCCTTCACATAACGCAATTGTGTGTAGTGTGTGTGTGTGTCTCTATGTGCAGCTCTTGTAATGCACTGCTACTATTGTTAAGTAGAAAGTTGAATGAGTCGGGTGAGTGGATGGAGAGAATGAGAGAGAGAGAGAGAGAGACAAGAGTTGAGTCGACGAGAACTGATGCTCAACTGATGAAACTAGTCGAAGAAGTGATGAGATTATTTATAATGTAAGTGACTTAGAACCAATTTCGTTTTCTCTCTGCTCCCCATAGTTTTTGCATAATTAATTTGCCTGCTTAATTGGCATCACACCAGTCAAGCTATAGCTGTCGACACGCTCGTCTATTTTTCTGCCTACTGCAAGCAAGCAAACTCGTCTCCTTTATTTTCGTGATACCCATTTGGATCGTCCCACACCCCTCATCGTCGTCAAGTAGTAAGTAGTACGTATACACGAAGTGCAGAGAGATACATAGTACAGCGTCTTTCCCTTTTCCACACTAAATATAGGTGTTTATAAGTTCACAGAGTCAACCAACTTAATCAGAGAAGATAGAGAAGAGTTTTATTTCTAATAGGCACTTCAAATGCTTGAGTGGAGTATACAAGTTAAAAGCCCAAAAGGGATAAAACTTCGTGAGCTTCAGTTGGTTTATCTTCAAATTGTCTTGATGCTTGTAACTGATACGAATACTACACTGTACACGGAAAATTACCAATTTATATTTTCCTATTCCTTTATATACATTTTTTGTCTCTCTTTTTTTATAATAATCTCATTTTTTCAAGTATGTACACAGTATTAAATAAGTAGTTATTTGAATTTTTTAGAGGAAAATGTGCATTTAAATGCAATACTACTACGATATGTATGAGGACATTTTCAATGTAACCATTTCAAATCCACTAGAGTGGAGTTTTATTTGCTGCGGGGTCATGAAATGCGAGTGATGCTTAATGTTTCTACACGTATTTACATACGATTTCAGTACGTGAGAGTTGAATTAAGCAATTTGTAGTATCTTAATATCTGTGGGCGTATTTATCAAGTCAGCAATGCCTTCTGTTCCTGGTACTCACCCTGCAGTTTACCATGTAACACGTAAGTAGTGGAGAGGTCGTGTGAGCCCATGTCAAAAAGTAATATTCTTTAATGTCTCTCTCTTGCAGTATAGAAATATTTCCTTATTGTTAGTCCAGCAACAGTGAACAGCCCGGACTATATCATTTTAAGGCGTTAAAAGTTCCCACTACTGCATACTCGTACAATAATTTTCTCTTGCAATTGATGATTTTTAAATAATCCATATAGTGAATAGCCTATCAGCTTAATCATTCAAACATTACACTTCCCACGGCTATAAATGTTATAAAACTGTACCTAAACAAAGTACCTAGATTATTAGTGATCATAAAATGCTGCAAAGGGTGAGAGTGTAAGCAGTCATCAATCTAGAACAAATTAATGAAAGAGCAATTTTGTTCAGGTTGAAAGGGATATTATGAATTGTACAATTAATAGCAATCCGCTTTCTCCTAAAGAAAATCAAATATGAAGTAATCTAGGAATATTCTTCAAATAAATATAATTAATTTCTCCTATATATAGAATAGAAATAATTAGGTAGTTAAGAGATCACCTTATTTTGCTTTCTGCCCAGATTATATGTATTATTGCACTTACTGAATGCAGCACACACTCCTTATAAATATCTCTTGCATTCGACAGTCTACCCTTTTAGTATTTATGGCATTAGGCTTGAGCCTTATTGAGTTGAAGAGACTTAAGTCGCCGCTTAGCTAAATGGCTTCGAGTCAACTAACTAACTAAGTGAAGTGAATTCAAGTGTAAGAGAGCAAAGTCATTCAAAAGCCCAACTGGTTCGACTGGAATCTCCTCTGAGCGTTCCAACGAAACATAACATTAAGAATCAAATGGGTTAGAGTTGCTTTATTACAGGATGTTCCTGCCGACGCCCCTTCAATCCCGACAAGGACCTGACTTGACTATCGGTCGCTCTTGCTTTGCTACTGTGTGTATATATCTTATGTACTTCTAATGCTACTCAATTCATGTAGGCAAATCTCAAGTCACTACTAAATAAGATAGTGTAAGTCGAGGAAAGCAAGAGAAAACAATCCGTTTCATGTTAACTGCTCCGAGATGTGATATGTACTTATGTAGTCAGTCAGTCTCACTGTGCTGTGGTCTGACTCTCGACTTACACTTCACTTCAATATGACTTTAAGTATTATCAAGACTCACGATGTAGAAAAGATTGGCAGTACGCAGTGTAATGTTTAAACTATATATAGTATATACTTGTACATGCTTGCTGGGCAATACGTGAGCATGTACGAGTATAGTACAGGCAGGGTGCTCAAAACGAGGAAAGTAAAGAAACGAGCGAAATGACTCAGTCAGTCAGCCTCTACTTTCCTTTCCTTAACTAACTGAAATGAGATTTTATTTGGGCTTATCCTTAGAATGGTCGTATAGGAGTAGCCTCTGATCATTGCGTATATAACTAACACGTATAGTCACCTACATGCATTTAGCTATTAGAGCAAAGTCGACTGGCTCATGTTTGTATCATTTTCTCTGTGAAATAAGAGGGATTAGCCAGTGTAATAGGGAAGAGAGCAATGATAATCCGATTGTCAAGACAAATGCTCAGTGCTCTCTCAAGAGCTCTTCTATCGTATTTCCAACTTCAGAATAGACAGACGTGTACTTATACTTACCTACCAGCGTCCTTACTTACAGAAACGTACATTTGGGCTGTGGAAAGATCTTTGTCGTTTGTCGGATGAAATCACATTCGTTTGAAAGCGATTTCCCTTGACTTCGTTGAATTCCTTTCGTTTAGTATTTCAGCACACTTAACTTCGTTTTATACTCAGTATTTGGTATTTATTTCATGTTTAATTAATACGAATATAATACAATTATTGCAAGCGCAGCCACTGAAAGTAAAACTGAGGGTGTGATTGGCATTATGTAATGTACTTAAGTACTTATTTAGTTTTAATGCGGTGAAATTGTAATTTAGAATGCACTTGAGGCTGTCTCCAAATATATCAAAAAATCTTTTAGCATGTAAATATTTTCAACTGGATAGTTTGTCTATTCATCTATGTAGTTCATCTACAGCAGCAGAATATTGTTGTAGATGTTTCTGTAGTTGCCTCTGTTTTGTATCTTTATATATTCTTCACGTGGAATAGTTTAACATTTCGATAGAAATAAATTGCCTCCCAAATAATTTGATTACACTTTCCATCATGTAAGTCCCATATTTACAGCATGGAAATTCCATCGATATGCCATTGAAATCGAATAAAATTAGAATTGCCTGCCGATATATCTGTAATGTACACATTTAATATTTTGCAGTACTTGTTTGAGATTTCAATAAAATAAACAAGCACCCGTTTTACCTGTTTTCTCACTATCTTCTGTTAATTTCATTCGCTGGACGCTAATTGTATTTAATCACAAATTAATGAATTAAGATGTAAAATTTAAAAAAAATTATATATGTTATAAGTTATAATAATACTTAATGTAATCATTAATATGTAAAATTAATTAATACAGATTAAATTATATTTTATGATACTCATTTTAAAGGTTTTAAGTATAAAATTTAATTACTTGTTGTGCGAGACTTGCTTTTCAATTAGTATAGATTTAAAAATGATTCAAAAACTTTGAGAATGCGTTGAATGCATTGTGTCGGCTGCGTTCTTTTGCTTATAAAGGTGCAATGAATAATATTGCCCAAAAATTGATTTAGATCCACAATTAAAAAAGTTTACCAGAAATAAAAAGCAGAGAATGAGAAGAAATTGTCTAGCATTCCCTAAACGATACCAAATACTTGTACAAGTCTCACTGTACAAATATACATGCGTTCACATTGCACTGTATACACAATGCAATTTCAAATAAAGGAGAACGAGGCTCAAATGTCATTGTATTTTTCTACGCCTGTGATGTTCACTTGACACTCGAGCTGCTGCTTTTGTCTGACAGCTCGTGGCTCACGATTAACCTCTGAACTCGAGCAAATCTACTCGAATGAATGAAATTTCGTAAGTGCGTCTGCAGTCTGAACGTGTAGAAAACACATCCATACTTCATATAAGTGTGTAAACTGAAAGAAGCCATAGCCACTGAGCAGCGTGACCATTTACAGTGAAAAGGACAAGACAGCCAAGACACTCTGAGTGACTGAGTGAGCGGTAACAGCAACTACTACTTTTCCAGATAAAATGAAAAGGAAATATAGTTGGGTATATATTTATTGAGGTAGATCGTATCTCTCGGTGTGTGCAGTTAACTCAAACACTTTCTTTTCGTTTAAAAACTAAAAGAAGGAAATATCTGTGGGCTACACACACTTTCAGGCCAGCATTCGTAAATATGAAGGTATGTACATGACAACTCACACATCCCCATTCCTTACCTCATTTCACTCTTAGTCCACCGGTATCTCCAGACGGTTTCTCTTTTGATTGTCAATCATGAAATAGTCATCGTCTACACTACACACCACAGGAAAGGATTCAGGGAAAAACTTTGTACACAGAAAAGCAAAGTCAAGTCGCTCAAAGAACAACTCCAGTCAAAAAGGGTGAGCTAGTAGTTACACTGACGACATATGTCTCCTCCAAGAGTAAAAATTTGTGGCATACCACCATACATACATACATTGGCTTTCTACATGTTAGAAATTAAACTTTACTTGTACATGTTGTGAAGAATAAATTGCATGAGAAGTTCGTGAGTAGTTGTACGTAAATGGTATGCAAACATGCATCCACCACTACCATTGAGCACATACATTCAATACGTAGCTTGAGACAGAAAAATGTAACTCATTTAACTCCGAGGCATATATGGCCCCAAATAATACAAGTTACCATTCCACAATGCCTAGCATTTATAATTTCCCTTTTATAATATCCCTTCACGTGTATTTTTTCCATGCAGACGTGTTGTGGTAATGTCGATAAAATACAAACTTCTTTCCACCTGGAGACACACGTGAAAAATTGTGATTATTACACAATAGCTTATATTCTCGCTACGTTATAATCTCGGCCGAGACCACGTTCTCGAACACCTTCAACTTAGTTTTAATGTACATGTAAAACATTTGCATTACTCTTTGACTCGAGCTTACCTTGACATTTACTTTCTCTATTAGCGAAAACTTTTCTTTTTGACTTTTCTAATTCCGGTGTTCCTTAAATGAATCAGACATATCACGCAGTAAAGGAAGTCGAGTCTATATAGACACAGTAACCGCCGTGCAAACCACATATGTGGGTGGTGGGTATTAGTGTAACTTGTATGAGAAAATTCTCTGTTTTCACAGATACTCATTTTTGTCTTCATGAAAGAGAACACGGAACTAAACTTAAGTACAAGTGTTCTGTTTAAGGTAGCGCTTTCACACAAGAAGCTCACACTGACTGACTGAGTAAAAGGCACTTCGAAGGAAGGAAGTATGGTTAGATGTGAACTGAACTCTTGCCTAGCTTTTTGAAACTTTTTCAATTTTTGGTTGAGTACAACAATCACGTCTCACACGTAAGTGTGTGTTCCATCAGAGATGAAGGAGAAAAATCACCTGCAATTTTCACGAAAAATATAGTGGTGAAGATTAGGAAGTTCTCTCAAAGGTACCTTCAAACGAACCTTGCATCCATATAGTAGACTCTAAGTCCATTACAAATACACAAGTCTCAATGCTCTCTGAGTGTTCTCATTTCCCTCACTGCCACCGTGTGTAAGTGCATTGTGTAGACAAACAGAGGCCAGAATACACAAAGCTAGGCTACTATTTCATTCACACAAGAGCCACTATAAAAATTATACGTTTGTAAGCACAGGCACAAATACAATGGCAGACACTGGTGGTATTAGTGAGGCGGACAGAACAGTCACAAAACGGGAAACAGTGTGCGTACTCTTTTCTACTCGGGCTTCCTGCTCGACAACCAAACATTTCTTATGTTGGTAGACCATCCAAAGAAAGTCGAAGTAAACCAACCAACAAGTTTATTATGACCTTTTCCCAGGTGATTCGGAATTCTTTCACATTATACTTGAGCCTCGTGCTTGTGCACTTTCGCTCGCACACCGTGAGTGAGTGAGTGGCCTATGTGTTTGTACACTGCTATTGGTAGACACTTACGCTCTTGTTCAGTATAAACTGTGGCCAGTTTACCACTTTTTCCCTACTCCTCCATTCTTCCCATTTTCACAATACATACTGTACTACACGTACAGATACATATTCACCTGGCTGGGCTAAGCTAAAAGAAGAATTCTCTCTTTATTCTTTCTCAACTGTATGTGTGCAGTATGTATGTGTGCTTTGTACACGGGAGAAATGTTTCTCATGTAACTTATACTCAGAGAGCAGATTGTAGTGTCTCTTTTGAAAAATCTCGTGTCATTCTGCACAGAGCAGGAGATCTCTATTCTGTTTTGGATAAATGAAAGGAAAGCAGAGACGCAAAGTAAAGAACGAAATAGGTAAAAATAAAGTAGGCACTGCGACTCGCTCCACTACTTGTGACTGGCTGATCAAAATGTCTCAATTTAACAATGGCCTTCCGAGATTTCATATTTTCAATTTGCCAGAAAACCAAGACCAAACCTCAAGAATGAACTATTTCCATTACTATTATTCGACGTTCGTTTCTAGAAATACGGGGGAGGCAGCGAGAACGCGCCCGATTGCTAGTGGAGTGCGTCTGCAGTTTAACGAAGGAGAATTGTACATTCGTTTATAGTCTCATCTAGTCCAGCAATGTAGTCTTGTGTATTAGTACGCCATTATTGTACTTCACAGAGAAATCATGTGTAGACCTTGTACACCCTGTAGTTTATATAGGGACACGGGAGATAGATATATGAAGACTGCATGAAGAAGGGAAGACTTAACAGATGTGAATTGTGCTCATCTGGATTCTGGATTCTTATCCTCGAAGAGCAAAGGTAAAGCCAGGAGGAGAGCGGAGAGCACCTTTATTTCCATTCTTGCTACAACACACTCTAATACCCTTCCTCCTACCTTTTCGTCTTCTGCTGCTGCCTGCTTGCCTTGCAACAGAGAAAATTCTTTCTTTCTTCTCTTTTCTGCGCTCTGGTGCTCTCATTTCTTATTTCCTTCGAACTCCCGGACACTTTTATTTCCTTTTTCGAGCACCACTCACTTTACTCGCTTTCCCTTGCTACCTTTCACTCCACCAGATACAATTTACACGTACAACCGTCTCTGTTCTTTGTATATGTCTGTACTTGCTGTATTTCCCATACTACAGCCGTGTGCTACCACTCGGTAGGTGCTTGGGCGTCGGAAATCTACGTCACAAGTGAATGCAGTCTATGTGCATATACATCCACATTATCATACCACAAATGCAGATACTCTCATTCTCCTATGATATACAGGACGTTCAATAAGTCTGTACTAGGGTTCCATGTCCCCCCTCTGGCATATAAAGCAATTATAAGGTGCTGTTGAGAATATTTTTGTGCTTCTGTGAGAGAATTCTTCTCAAAACAAAATATTTGTCTACAATGGATTACTGAGTTTGAGTCTCTGAGTGCGAAACTAATTTTTTTAAATTGTGGCAGTTTTATGGGGATATCCTAGCATGGACTTACAATTAGTGAACGCCCTGTACATTCGTTTCCTATTTTCACAGTGTAATGCAGATACTCGTCTCACCTCATTGTCGTCTCAAATCACGGAATCCTTTCTATGTCAGATTAGCAATGCCAACAATAAGTCTTCACATACATACATCAGTACTTACACAGAATAAAAGTGCATTACGTGAAACTATTGTAGCTGCATTATTAAAATTGATATTTCCATACACATTGATGTATGTGGGCGGCGAGCTGCCAAATTGCGTTGGACTCAATACAAGTACGAACCTTTCATGCATTCGTCCTTATTCTCACCTTGGATACGTTAGTCAAGCCAACACACACAGAATCTTGTCTCATTCCAAATAATAAGATTGACTCGGTATTATGGAAATGAGATTTCCCCCTTTTCTGACGTGACTATCCTTAGCTGCAATTCCCACTTGCTGGATATTAATGCTGCTGGAGACCAATGCTGATGCATGTACTTATATTATAGGTGTACTGTACCGCACTGCCAGCCAACTGGGAATCTTGGCTGTGTGGTTCGTTGTTGTACAATTTCCCCATTGCCATTACTTTGCTGCCGGTTCGATCTCTGTCGAGTATTGTACAAAAGGCAAATTCAACCACTGGTGCACACAGACGACAACGACAAGAATTCAGCTTTATCTAATCCAGCCAATTGAATGGACTGAAACTATTATGCCGTTTGGTTCCCTGGCTGAGGGAAATAAATTCGAATCCTGCAGCAGCCTTGAATCAAATCGAATTGTAGCAAGTAGACTTAAGTAAGTAAATGACTGAAACGGTAAGTTAGCTACCTAATGCATGGAGTGGCTGGTATGGCTCTACGGTAATGTAATATCTGATACCTTTAATTGTGTATTGTACGAGTATCCTTTATTTTAATGCATATTCTCTTTACTTGCGTTTTAGGTGAAATTGGAGGAAAAAATCGGATTTCTTATTTTATCTTCTTATTCCGTGCGGGTTGATACAATTATTTAAGACGATGATGTTATTCAAAGGATATTTCCTTATCGTGTGGCTTTATGACCAGAATAAAATGTTATGAGTTTCTCGGGAAAGCACTAAATTACTTATCTCGCTGCGATTTCGATGAAAAAACAACATTCCTCCGCTATAGGTAGGTAAGTAAGTAAGCAGCATGGTAAGTTACATATACTGGGGATGATAACAGATAAATGTTAGTGTCACATTTACGCTACGCCATCCCAATATGGAATGACGGAATGATTCAATCATAATCACCGACAAGGATAAGTTACCGGCTTATTTTGTGCTTTATTTGTCTTTCTCCTTCCTTCCTCCGTTATCCATTCCTTCATTATCCTTACGACGGTACAATGTAACTACTTCTCTATGATTTGATATATTTTCATGGAAAGGGCGGAGGCAAACATTCCATTTACATTACATGCCTTTGGTTAGTAGGTAAGTACAGAAGTAGTAATATGTATATCCATACGACAACGCTATAGCTTATAATATTTAGCATGTATTAGCTGTAATATATATATATATATATATGTGTGTAACATATGTAATACATACATGTTATACAATGCTACACGTAATATTTATGCATAGAGACACGGACAAGAAAGCATGTCACACAATATGTTGTATGTGTTATCGGATTCTCTCTTTCTCTGCGTAAATATTTCCTAATATAATATTTTAGTTGGGCATTGTAATAGAATACAGATTTCATTTAGGCAATAAGAATTTACCTGATGGAAAGCCAAATAAAATACTGACACACTTAAATACAGAATACTATACGTAGCACATCACGCGACACTAACTGTTCCATTCTTGCTTCACGAGAGGACTTTATGTGTGTCCAACTACTGCAAAGAATCAGAGTTCTGTCCACTATCTGTTGCAGCAGTATTTTAATAATGTCACGTTCAATTACTGGCTTACCCTACCTAAAGGTGTGTATAATGTGTTTGACAAGAAGAGAGAGAGAGACACACACACATATATCTCAAGGCGCACTGCCAACATGTGTTATACATCACATTATGACGAAGAAAATACAAGACACGGTACACAAATAATTTCGCAATATCTACAAAAGTACACATAGTATAGCAAATAGACGGCAGCAACGACAATGATATATTAAGTACGTTATTTCTTACTCTAATGGGTATAATACATTCTTAAGAGATATCCTGTGTAATTTATACGGCTACACAGCACTAGTATCTATTTCATATGTCAGGGCATTTTTCTTTGGAACATATTATCGGTAGTTGGAGTTTGCTACTATTCACTAGCAGGTATTCCTATCTTTTTGTATGCTTGCATGTATTTGGATTAGTATTATTATTTTGAAATCAAGAATACTCACATTGGATATATTTTATCATATTTCGTGTGTCACAAAGGGTAATCTTTTTCTATTATCGGTTTTCTTTGGGACAGCTGCGTACGTAACGGGTGTGGTTGTTCTTTCGTTAGAAATGGGCACAGATAGATAGGTAGCAACTTTTAATGTACGTAGTTGGGCATTGTAGTAGGTTGACTGTCTCTACTCTAACATTGGATTTATGTATTTGTGTTTCCGTGGTTGGAGTTTTCATCAGTACAAAAATGTTTCTTGGATTTCCTTAGCATTGCTTGGCATTTTATTATAATTTATACATTTTTATGACTTGTTTTGTCTCCGTGTCCTTTTCTATCTTCCCCCGTAGTTACTTCGGTGATACGTCCTACGGAGAGGAAAAAAGTCCTAAAGGTAGGCAACTCTTAAATAAAGATGAACGAAGGTAGGTAGTGGCGCTAGCCCAAACACTGGAAGGCATAGCCGCGTCAGCCAAAGCAAGCATTTCCACTGTGATGTAATAAATGATGTAGCAGGTAGATGATATTTATTTTCCTTTGCAATTTTCCCTGCTGGCAAAACTACAGTTCCAGAGTTTTCCCATTGTCTCGTTCGTCTGCAAGCGCACGCACCTGTGTAACCACGAGAGAAACTAAAACCACTTAGACACAACTTTCGGGGATATCCGAGTCACACAGAAGTTTGTTACGGATGTAAATAGTGTTGAAATCATTGACAACGGGAGGACGATGTTCGTGATTTTGTCCTTGTAAAGAGTGACTCGCGTAATCGTTCGGAACGTTGGGGTTTTGGTGAAGAGGATGGTGATGAAGAGTGTGGTGGTGATAATATGGTGACGGGTCGTAGTCATCGTCAAAATCGTAATGTTGAGGATGACTATTGTGGGAGCTATAATTATTCACTATTGTTCCGCCTGCTCCTCCATTAGGAGGATGGTGGTGATTGTTGTGGGAAGAAGGTAATTGGCGCGGAAGAGTGTGCGACAGTGGATGCTGCATTGGATTCTGAATTGCATTGTGTGCATATAGTTGACTTTTTTGTGGCAGCAGTGGCTGAGTACCGTCCTGCCCTATCCCACCGCTTCCTCCTGCTGAGGGAAGAAATAACCCTTTCCGAGAAAGAGATCTTTGACAGGAATCGTCAGCGTACTCTGAAATCAAATACGTAAAAATAATGATAACCTAATTCCTAGGAAATATAAAAAACGATACGACTCCAGTTGCGCATTCGAAGAATATTATTTGGCAGCATTCTTACAGTGCTTCCACTTTGAGCTTAGGTTACCAAAAACATTTCCTAGTAGTACATATCGTAGTGCTCATTAATTTATGACGCAGGCATAAAATTTCCCGGGAAAAATAATAAAAAATATCAATTCCAATTTGTTGGAATTTTAAAAAATAGACGAGTGAGTATACCTGTTGAAAAAGAGTTGTTGGCACCAGGAATGATATCAGGATTGGCATCAGCTTCATGTTTGGACTGAGGCACAGGACGATATCCGGCCAAAGCACCGGAGGAATTGTTGGTCGTTGTAGTCGTCATCGGATTGTTAGTTATTCCCGACGAAGGCATTAAAGAGTTAGGCTTCTCACAGTGAGAATTGTTAGTCGTGACTGATGCTCTCCCTCGATGCGTCCCCATCCCAGCCGAACAAATTCGAGAGCGAAGGATGAGTGCCAGAATAAAAACGATTAAAGTTCCAATACACGCCATACCAACTCCGACAAGGACCAAAGGCAAAAGCTCCACTTGACTTGTACTTGCTCCTATCAATCCAATCAGTTTAAATTGCACTTTCTTTACTTACCTTCAATTTCACAAGCCAAACTACTTTTTCTATAGGCAAACCCATTCACGTGCTTCTGACTTCTGCAGCTAAGCAACTTGAAAAGCACGTACTACAACAGCACCAACTACAATACACTACAACAGGGCCATTGCACGGGTCTCAGGTTCCACCAAACTGATTTCTCCTATTACTTTGCACTGCGTATAACTCACAGTCGTCAGCCTACTAACACTCCATACACTCTGCTCTGCTTTCTCACTTTGTATTTTCCTTTCAAATATTTTCTTTTACCGTGCCACTCTCCATCTCTCCCTCTCTCTTCCTTCTTAGTATACTACGTGTACTATTATTTATAAGTATGTGCCCGCACCATAGATGTGCGTATAGCTAAATGGTTTGCAATTTACTCGCTCACAAACAAATAAGAACCAATTTCTTTCCTCCTACACCTTCCTGCACACAATGAGCACTGATAAAGTAGAATACTGAAGCTACCAGCAAATGTGTTCTGTACTTACACAGAATTAGATATTTAGTATTATATAGTGAGCATTCTTACAGTACAAACTGAGAATTGCACACGAAACAAAAGTAAATAACTTCTCGTCCTTTCTATGTATAAACGAAAGGAAATGAAACGAAAGCTGACCAGACGCTTCTAACAAGCCATAGCATCACAATCAAAGGGAGAAAGGCGAAACTCAGAATTGTCTTGTTGAAGTGAAGCGAGCTCAACCTAGTTCCGTCAAATAACAGCCGTCAAAGGCCAAATTCTCTCACAGAACTCTAACAAGGAACCAGACCAACCTCTAAATCTATCATATAATGCATACAAAGTACGTATGTACACACAAGGCTATAGAAGTAAGAGGAAACTAAACTTTTGTCTCGCTTACGTTGCTTTCAAAGTAAATCTATTATCTTTGACGGAGGAATCCTTAAAAAACCTTTTACAATGCACGAGCCACTGGTCAAAATCAATTACCTACTGCTTGATCCTACTACAACACAATGCACAACTCTGGCTTTCTCCGACTTTGGTTTGTACAAACACAGCTTTCTTATACGACGTAATCATCAACTTAGAAATTCTCATTCTGTGGCCCACCACTCAGCTTCAGAGGCTTCAATTCGGGGAGACAGAAAGGAGTACGTGAATACCTGGGTACTTGTGCAAAAATCAACAGAGGTCCTTCTAAATGCTTACATACATGTTTGAACTTATACTACCTGCGTGCTCCCTTTGTAACTACCCACATCTGAAATCTCAGTTCCTTTTCCTAAGTTTTACTTTTATCGGGTTTGATTGGTTAAGTATTTGTGCAAGCTAAACTTCAAGGCTGTATTTGTCTGTCAGCAATTACTCAAGTATTGAAAGTCGGTTAGAATGAGAATGACATCTTACGTTTTAAAAAACGAATAATACATTCCTTCCATCCTTAGGGAAAGCAACAACAAAATCAAAATTCTGAGTACATTCCTTTGTTTACGACAAACCTGAATAAAACATTATTTATCCAATAGAAAAAAATCGTGGCTAATAACAAGTAAGGGCACTTATTCTCAATGAGAGAAAAAACTCGAATAATGCAGTACGTATATATTGTGCACCGACTCATTGTACACCCCACTCCACCCGCGCGATGTGCACCAAAAGTATGGAGACGAAGGAATATTTGATGCAGAGGAATTTGTGCGGTGAGTAAAGGTTAGAAAAAAAGGAAATGAAAAGGCAGAGGGGGAGGAAATGGTGTTAAAAGCAGTGTCAGATGACAGATAGGACGGAACGAGTGTGGGAGAATGAGTGATGAAAGGACGATTCCATGACAGAGGCAAGCAACGAAAAAGAGGATAAGATCATAACACAGATTGGCAATTGGCTAGTAGTAAGATGAGAGTTGGGTGATGTAATGCGTGTTGGATTCCTGCAGTCATACACTAAAACTGTGTTGGATGGTTAACTCGGGATATAAATGGACCGTCGCTCTAAGGAACTAAAAGATGGCCAACCTTTCATAGTGGTAAATGCGTTTGTGAATCCATGTGCGAATTGCATTCGATGATGGGCACAGTGATGAAAGTGAACCGATCAGCGGAAGAAAAGTCTTCCTTTATAGAGTACATCTAGAAATGGAATTGTACGAATGGAAAGGAAGCCGATACCATCATTTTATTCGGCGGCTCAGTCAGTCGATGCAAAGAGGTGACGTTGTTTTACATGCAAAGGATTCGTTGGATTTGCCGCCCTGATATAAGGAAATGCATTTTTGAGAAGAAGCACAGAGAAGAATTGCATTGCACAATCAAACAAGACTGTGCTCAACATGTACCATGTAATGGAAACATATCCTTCTCCGCTAACAAGTATGCATTATGTTATAAGCTGGCTTTCGAAGGAAAATCTCGGAAATAATTTTGACAGTCCAACTGTGGTCTCGAATTTTTATCCTACTGCCGCGTATTATTCGATTATATTTTGGCAGAGAGATTTACTCCAGCGCTGGGAAAACAATGAGATTTCAAGTTTAGCAATTCTGACTGTATTAGATGGAAGGTGTAGACACGGGCTGAAATATACTTCAAGCCACTTTAAGAAGAAAGAGACGATAAATAACTAAATTTATTTCATGTAAAATAATTTCAACGAATTAAGATAATCGTCGGGAGAGGGAATTCTTGCCCACATACATAAGTAATGTCACAGTCCCCCTTGTATAAATGTACAGCTCATTTACTGTTAGTTGTAGGTCAGCGAACACCACGAATAACCCAACTTTGGATTTACATAACTACAGACATAATTGTATTGGAAAACTCTCAAGAGCTGCGAGATGCTAAACCTCAACTAATAGTTAGGCAAACGTACTAATAGCATGAACAACCGCAGACAGAATCGTAGCCAAGCAATTTCTTGAAATTATAGTGCACTGTGGAGTTGCAGAGAGAAAGAGAGAGAGAGAGAGCAATGTAGATTGGAGGATTGAGAGCTCGACTAGTCGGAGAGAAAGGAGATGATATTCATTTTTGATAGATGACTCGGGAGAGTGCAATAAGGAAGTTGGGAGTACAATAGGG
The DNA here is from genome assembly GCA_019776185.1 of Plutomurus gul. Classification (NCBI taxonomy): domain Eukaryota; kingdom Metazoa; phylum Arthropoda; class Collembola; order Entomobryomorpha; family Tomoceridae; genus Plutomurus; species Plutomurus gul. The sequence goes on from JABASC010000155.1 coordinate 28,824, forward strand.
GACCCATGCGTATACATTGAAAACAGATAGGAAATATATGAGATTTAATGGGGAAACGGCCTTTTCTTCGCGCTTAACAAAAGACTAAAATTCCATTGTCCCCTTGTTTGTGCTGCTTAGACTCGGGCTCTAACGAAAAGAGCCTTGATGGTCCGAACACTGAAAACTACAACACTTTGTAAGAAACACTGCAATCTACACAGTAGTCCTGCATATAACCACACAGACTACAGCTTTCCCTTCTTCCTTTCGCTTAACTTTCTACGCTTATTTTGTTGTCGAGTTTGCTTCGCCGTTTAGATTGAACATTTTCTCAACCTTATTCACATAAACCATCGCAGCATAGTGCATACCAAAAATGAAGGAAAACCTCGGAGAGAAATTCTTGCAGCAACCTCACAGTATAAAAACCGACAAGAGAACAGCATCGCACAAAAAGGTATGCACAGAAAGAGTAGTAGACCTGACTTACTTATGAAAGGAGGCTTGAATACGTAAAATACTGAGGGAAGTTATGAATAATAGACTGCGACAGAGTGAAATATAAATACTACTAAGGAGGAAACCTTTCTGCCTTCTATTGGACTAGGCAGCAGAAAAGGAGAAAGGTAAAAACTACAATTGGAATACCATAGTACCACTGTACTACATAAGAAGAGATGAAAACTATGGCTGTCCCACAGTGAAACTTGAATATGCTAATAAAACCTTGTACACTTTATACCAGCTACAACCAACTCGTTCACAACTAAATACTAGAAAACAACACATCATTTTTATGCACACATTTACTAACAATAAGTGCTGCTTGCAAACAGGGACTTTTCACCTAATGTCTAATGCTTTGATCGACTAAATATATGAGATACCAATGCATAGGAACACAACGGTACACCACCAGTTTCAACTGTCTTCGGTGACAGAAGAATCATCTATTTAAGCCCTATTTGGCATAAAAATAATTCAAGTTTACGATCGAACATTGGTCTAAAAGTCCCTGTATCCATATTCTATACATAAGCCATAAGTACATATACATTGATGTATAGGGTTGCTATATTTCGTCTTGGTTAACTCAGTCACTCATTCATTCATTCAAAGCTCAAAAACCAAAAGCATCAGAACATTGAGAAAAATTCCATCTTTCATTCGAACCTCATCCATCCTCATTCAGGGAGAATCATTCTGTGCAAGGAACAGAACATCACGACATCACATCAGTTTCATCATTACTACTCTGCAGCATCCAACCACGACCGACCGAATCATACCACAGATTGTACTCTTCAATCCACAGAACGTTCAGTCAGTTGAGTTGTACGTTTCAGTTCAGACAACAGAATAAGCATCATAAGTTCTTCTATTTCCTCTCTCTCTCTCTCTCTCTCTCACATCAGATCCAATTCACATGGCATGCCATGCCACAATGCCATTTCAATTCAATTCGTTCGCATCACATTCACAAGGTCCTCATCTTGTCTTCCTGTCTATCTGTCTGTCTATCTATCCATCTGTCTTTATTCTCTACTGTCTCACTCCCACTACTGTAAGTGCTTACCACGTTAGTCTCTCAGACCATGTAAGTAAGTATTTGTACACCGTAGGTGGTGGCTGCGCAATACCATTGAGTCACTATATACCTATATAGTACATCATTGCAGCCCCTAATGCAATATGATGTGATGATGATTCCTTTGATTATATTTCATTGAAAATCTCTATACTCGTAGATATTTATAAGTAGGAATGGGATATTCTACCTTGTTCATTGTCAAAAAAATGAGATGTGAGGAGAATTCTATCTTCAGTCTCAGTGTGTGCAACACAAAAAGCAAAGCATTCCAATTTAACTTCACCAGTAGAGCAGCCCGTTTCCTATGAATATAGTGATAACTCCATTACTATCGATGCTTGAGCTCGAGAGGAGGTAGTTTGTGTCTGAGTAGATGGATTCTTCACTCTCGCCTCTCAACAGCAAAAAGACAAATTCCTACACCAGACTACATACTAGATAATGGTGCTGGTACCGTGGTACGTACACTCTGTCTGCAAACCCATTCTAACAGTTTCGTCCTTATGAACTCATTTTTGAATTATGAGAGACGAGAGGCCATCACAACCATAATATATTTTACAATGGGCCACAGAGAAACGCTGCAAAAGCTCAATTTTTATTTTTCGTATTGAACAAAAGCCCTAAGAGGAGACAAGACGATAAGAGGATGATGGGAATCGTCGTCTACAGATCGAAAAGGGGATATGTTGATTGAGAAAATGAATAGAGCAATCACTTTTCAACAGCTTGGATTCAACTGTCAGCTTACAAATAATGTACCTATTAAACAGGGGAGATGAGATTCTTATCCTTTTAGCTATGTAGGTGTTCAATATGGAACTTGATGAAACACCTATGGAGTCTTGGCGTGCCGTTTATTCATTCTTTGACATTAAAATTTCATATTCCATCAAGTGTGCATAATGTGTGCTTAATTATCATTCAATAACGACAATTCTCTCTAACTGTAAATTAAAACGCTAAATAAATATTGGGGCTTTCCTTAATACAATATCATTTCACATTTCAATTTTATGGCTGCAAAAAAGCATAACGACAAGATAATTCAATTAACAACTGATAACAACATTTCTTATTCACCTATCTATTTATAATATAACAATTATAATCTCACTTTCCTTTAATTACAAATATAGTTTTGATGTAACGACTGGTAAATTAGGTCATTTTCATTCTAGTGGGGCAACCGAACAACATAAACATACGTACGCTGAAAACATTTGTTGTTATTGTGAGTAATGTTATTGCAAAAAACGTGAGTTAGGTTAAATACCTAGGCAGTTCCCCAATTGGCAGTGATGTGAGAAATTTGGAATTGACTGCTGGCTTGAGGAAGACTAACTAAGGTAAGTGAATACCTACGTGTATTAAGAAAGTCATTTTGTGCAACGGTGGAGTGCACTTATGTTCTTATTATTAATGCTCAGGCACGGGTCTGTACTGGCCATATTTGTAGAGTATTAAATTGCTACATACAACATGCTACATACATACAGGACTGCCTCTGAGGAATTCCTCTGCAAGAGGGATGATACAATGCTGCTGCTTCCTTAGACATCTTGTTTCGTATATGTACTACTGCAGTTAAGACAAGTCAAGTCCCAGAACTACTTCAACGTGGATGTGGAGTACATAACGTTTTACGTAAGTGGAGAAAGTTGAAAGTTACGTAAAATAAAGAAAGATCTGTAAGCACCGTCTAGAGGGATCAAAAGAGAAAACAGCTACTCTCCTATAAGTAACAACATAAACTAAGATATACTGAAAGCTTTCCCATCTTTTCTATCTGTACTTCCAGCAAAATGTAGAGCAAACATTAAAATTTGTTCCTCCGTGCCCTACACACTCGATCCGTCTACAGTATACGTATACATATACATAGAGTAAGAGTATGGAGTGGAGAAGAAGCTATGTACCTAACCATTTCTACTAGACTGTAGACATAGAAGGTACGTACATACATCTGCGGCTATCCATAGTTTAAATGCAATTATTCATTGAATGGGGGCATTAAGTTTCCAAGTTTTACAATAAGCCAGTATAAAGATGCTTTTATGGCCGTTTAATTGTGTTGTGTCTCTGTTCTATATATAAAAGCTATTGCAACATTTTCTGTAGTACATTTTGGTAAAAGTGTCATTACTCTTTGGCTTTTCTAAAAAGGGTTATTTATTTTACGATAACCATTTTCTCTTGGGCTGCCATTTTCCAAAATACATAAACCCAGCGTAACAGTAATTATAAACAATTGCCTAATGCATTTCACACACTTAAATTGTACCTATTACAATTAATTAAACTACTCCAAGATTATCCACACAAGTTCAATAGTCTTACATATATATACACGAGTATTTATAAGTAAGTAGGTGTAATGCTTTAATCGTAGAGATTTTGCAGAATTTTTAATTTAGAGGAATTCGGATTGGATTCTCGTAGCCCGTTACAAATCCATTCTTATTCACAGCTCATTGTATTTAAACGAAAGAGTTGTAAATAAATTCATTCTAATCGTTGCATACCTTGCAGTAGACAAAGTTTATTAAATATATAAACGTGTTTATTTTTATACTTTCTGGCACCCTACTAACACATTTATTTTATAAAAACCTATCAAAATCATTGTGCAGAATTTGTTTGCACATCCAATGGGTGTTTCTATCACTCGTACCTGCCACGATTGTTTTCATTTCCAAGAGCCACAACCAAAGACAAGTAGAACGTGCGTAATGGTTTTGTGCCCTAACGAACTAATTCGTTCAGATTCTTCATAGTTACGTACTTTTTATTGATTTAAATAAAACATAGCTAGAGCGAGAAGCAGAAACAAAACTTTGAGCATCAAAATATGCACTAACTATGGTATATAGATATACTAAAGTTCACACACTCACTGCAACATGCAAATAGATCGCACAAGTCTGAACTATTTATGAACCAACAAACGTGCTTTATTTCAGTTTATCTTTATTTGCTGTTTATCCACATAGCCAATAATAGTAGGTTGATTGTATGCAAACACATACTATGCAAACATACATAAGTGGTACACTCAACTCAACGTAGGAAACTAATGGTTTATTCCAGAACATTTATCTATAAGGAACAAATTATAGAATCTTGTGTTTATCGAAATGATAAAATTAATAAATGGCATGTGTAAGTATTTAGCTACAAAACCAGTATGAGCTATAAAACCATGGGTTTCGCAAATGAATATTAAACAGTTATTATTGCGTACATTTCTTGCTTGCTTATAAAACAGGTTAGTATACTTATAATCACTGTACTGTACCAATGAAGTGTCACTATTGTAGGACTGAAACGAAAATGTATATTTAGTTAGGCCCATACGACCTATTTGCACGTTTATTTTTGACATTCTCAAAACAAATAACTGTGCCATAAAAGGTCTTAATGAACATTTTCGCAGCTTGCGTATTTACGAAGGCGCCTCTGAACATAAGCTTCGGAGAAGATGTTTGAAAGAAAGTTTCAAATATTGTGAAGGTGGCCTGGCCGATGCGAAGAATAGATATCACCGCAGCACGATGTACTCAGAAAAAGTTGAGCCAGTGAAAATGTTTTTGTGTGAACCAACTGAAAATTTATAACTGCGCTCTCTCCACTGTTAATGAATAAAGACCCATTTCCTTTTCTCTTATTTTGTCGTCTTCCTTAGTTCTTTCCCTTTCTCTCTCTTTTCTTTCACACAACTCCCTAACAAAGTCTTTCGTATTTCCCATTTCGTTTCGGGGTCTGTCTGACTTGCTTTACTTATAGCAATCACACACACTAGACTCACACAAGAAAGTACTATTAGCAGAGCCCTGACTTGACTTAGATTGCGTTGACTACTCAGGCTTCCTCATCTTCTATTCTTTCTGTTAAGAAGTGGTGCAGTCAGGGCATGCCATAAGACAGGAGACCACACTAGACCAATGGTTCCTATTCTTCATACATTATTCCTATTCTTCTTGGCTTGGCGGTATTTCCCCTTTCATTCCTACGTTCACTCGATCATAAATTTACTCTTCCTAATTCCATTTATTTCGACTAAAGAAGCAACCTCCTCTCACTTTGCCTTCTCACCCACCCTGTCTTCCCGTCCTTTTCATTGCCGACTACTACCAAACCATTGGCTTCCATTGCCAAAAGAAAAAGAACAGCGCCCACCACACCACATCACACCACACATAAGGCAGACCAGACCAAAACCAGAGGATCTTAAACTACTAAACTTCTCTAAGGTACTTTCACTTAGACTTACTACATACTTTTACTCCTGGTTAGCATTCATTTCATTCAAGACACTCATTCATCCTTTCCCAAATGTGAGAGACTACTAAACTTTGAATAAGTCTTCGTATTACTTTTGCCAAGCACACTATGCCACGCAACATCCAAGCCAAATCAAGCCAAGTCAACTTTCCCTATTTTCAACTACTAACAACTATGATTCATTCATTGCTCCTCCCTCGCCAGATTCTTTTCCTGTTAGTTTTCCCGTCGTATATATACTAAGCACTTTTACTACAATGCACTAAAGAAGACAGTGGGCATATCACTATTATAAATACTTGAGCGCTTGACTGCAATCTCATTGCTCTACTACCATCACCTCCCAAATACTTACCAAGACTTCTACTACTTACTTCCCATTCAATTGCACTTGACTTCCTATTCTGCTCACTATCCATTCATCTACTCACTACTATTCACTCATTCATTTAATTTGATTTCATTTCATGCGTTTCATTTGCACAGAAACACTTTTATAACATATTGCATTATTTATTCAATTCAATTCACTCGGCAGTCGGCAGCTCCTGAACAGATTTCGAATCCATATGTTTCATTTAATAGTCACAGCAGACAGATACCAATAGAATGAAACCATCCAAACTGAAATTCAACCAACCGACAACACTAAAGTCCTTTCTCCTTCTCCCAGCCAGCTCTCTCACACTCTCTCTCTCTCCTTATTGCAGTATGTTCTTTTATATTGAAGTTAAATGTCTACAACATAGTATTAGCAGTGGCAGACGCCTCATACGTTACGTGTGTTAGTGATTTTACCATATTTCCACTTTATACTGCATAATAGTTGTGAAATATGACTTGACTTCTGTAACCTACACGACTTATGGTATTTGCCTCTCTGTTGACTGCCTACTAGCACTAGCACTACCAACCACCACCACCACCACCACCAGCTTAAGTCCTATGAAACTTTCATGTCTTTATTCGGCCAAGTATTTTAATAATAAAACTCACTCAAGTTGACTGAAAGGAAAGCATCTTTAGTTTACGACCTTAGTCGAGCTCTGTTGCTCTTTGTTCCAGCACTAAAATAAAATAAAAGACTAAAGGGATGTCATGGAATGCATGGTAGCTCGATGAAGTCAAATTTTAAACGCCAACTTAACTTGCAACAACTTCAATTCAGTTATCAAGCCCTTTTGTTCTGAAGCCAAGCCAAAACCAGTGAGTCAACTGAACGCCAGTCAAGTCAGCTTCACTCAACGATGAAAGGGCGGTATGACAATAATAAAATCTTCAAATATCCTGACGAAATATTAAAAGCACGGAGGGGATATGATTCCACTACATTTAGTTAAATACGCTAAACTGCACTACGATCTACCACTAGTAGTAGTATTATAGCAGCATTGGAAGTAATGTTGAAATTATATCACAGTAGTGATTACATAAACCCGTGTGTGCGTACCGCAAAGTAAAAAACGAACTGTTAGAAGCTACTAAACTTTTTCTTAAAATACGATATAGTTAGGAACAGATAAGACGGATAGTGGCAAGGAGTTTATAAATCTAAAAGATAGGCAAAGTAATAAATCAGTAGGCTTCCTCTCGTTTTTTCATGCCACCAAAAGAAGGGATGGTAGGCTTGAACCGCATATCCATCCATAGGAGGGGGCAACAGAATGGTAGAGCACAGAATCTGAACTGATTATTGTGGAATACCTAGTTTACCGCACATTCTGTGTTAGAATAATAGTATATTGGTTGAGAAAGACAAGAGAGATGAGATGAATGGGGTAAATGTGAGCAAAATGTTTAAATAAAAAAGACGGATGCAAATGAAATGAAAAAAAGCTTTTTACAGATGTCTCTGTAGCTGAAGTTACATGGGTGTGTATATATAGGAGAGCGAGTCTACCGTTGTAGTACTACATAACTAACTAGCCGGGCAACTAACAAGCATGGGAGAGAAAAGTAATGAGAAAGAAATAGTTTAATTTACCTAGCGTTTGTTTCTCAGCATCTCCTGCCACGAGAGCCTCGATTACGATGGCATCAGATTTCCCATGTGAGTTGGCTGCATAGAGAATAAGTCTAAGCCAAGAGCCAGGCAGGAGCCCTTTGAGAATAAACACGGGAGCCTCTGCACTTAGATTACGGCGAATCGAGCGATTTTTTAGGTCCCATACTTCCATGATGTAGTACTCAGGGAAGAGACCGTACTGAGCCGGATCCTGATGCGCATTTGGATTCTCCGAGTCTTCGTTCATTATGCGAAACAGAGGCTGATCGGGAATGGGTGGCAACTCTCGGTGATGACTACACTCTACCCAAATCATACTGAACGTTTGATTGACCACCGAGCAATTCTCTAACGGATGAGGTTTCACTGCAAACAAAACAAACACATCAGTTAGACTAATAACATTCTAAGCTGACTGAGCTTGCCCCAGACGCAGTCTAATGTAAAGTAATAATGCTCCAGATACAGACCATTGTTGGCCCCCACTATACAAGTCATGAATGCATTCACCAAATTACTCACAGACTGATATTGCACATTACTGGTGCACACTGTGTAGAGGTAGGTAATAGCCAGGGAATGTAGAATTTTAGTGCAACTATGCAGAGGGTATTATGCACCAAAGGTAAAAGATATTTGTTAGTAGACATCTAGTCGTCTCTCTCTTTCTCTCTCTTTCTATGTAATACTGATGATATTAGTAGTAATGGTAATAACCGACCAAACCACACATCTTCCACACAATTTTAATATTAGCTCCCCAAACTTCTCTATTTATAACGATAACATAATATAGCATAGGTTGTCGTAAGTGTAACGCATTTACTTACAGACTCACTAGTAACTAGTAGGACGGAGCTAGAGAGCTCCTTTCAGTTATCCGTGTATTTTATGTTGGCAGGTAGGTGGGAGAGGAGAACATACCGCAATATGAAGCCGTGAAGCCGCACAGCATGGCTTGGCACACGGCTGGCCGTAAAGACCAAAAATGTAAATGTGGAAGCCGTAGAAATAACTTTGGCCAGCCGACTCATTTTGATCTACCACAAACTTAATATGCCCAACTCTTAAAATAAGCTAGTGAACAGAGAATGAGTTGCGTTGGCTTGCTCTCTACTCACATAAACTACCGACTATGTGGTAGAGACTATCAAACTACTTTTATATTTTGGGTCTTTACTTTCACACACATACACACACACACACAGCCAGCGACTGTAACCATTGAACTGCATAGCAGAAAAACATGTGTGGTGAGGTCTGAGGCACCTGATTTCAGTCTGTCGCCTATTTTTACTGAAATTAAAGTGTAGCTGTTCATCCTTCGTGTCGTTACCGCCATTGCATACATATAGGTACTTATACTGTGTGTTGCACGTTCAATCAGAGCAGTCCAGTGAAAAACGTTAAATTAAAATTGGGCCACAATAAATATGCATGAACGAAATACGCACTAATCATGCTTGCAGTTTTGCGCTTTGTCAATAGAATCTCGTACACGGATAGAAATATCGTAATTCTACTTTACAAGGGAAAGGTCCTACTTTCACTCTTGAAAGCAACTTTACTTATACCTATTTGTGATTTCAACACACATTAAAGAGAATTTTTGTTAATTATTTAGTTAGCAGTGAATAGATTCGTTTCCTCTTGTAACTTTTATCCGGATGAAATGTTTAATATTTATGCGATTTTTATGGCTACTTTTCAAAAATGCAGTACAGTCAAAAGAGAGTGGATGTGTTTGCTCTTAAACATATGCAGGTATGGTATAGAATGCGAAAACAGTGTTTCACCTTCGCAGCTGTCGACGGTGAAGCTTCAAAGAGCTTTCCTGTTTTCGCTGAAATAGAAGATTAATCACTACATGCCAACTGAGGAGAAAGCCCAACTATACATTGAAAGAGCACAGAAGTCCTCCGCACTCACCAGTGCAGCAAACGTTGAAACATACATTCACTTTCGCCGCGTGGATGTCTGCAAAAACATATTTGTTGTTCATATGTATGTATGTATATGTACACTCACCAGTCCTACTACTATGGATGCATTCAGCCTGCATTTCGATAAAGGACACAGAGGAGAAGACAAGTGCTACATTGTACCTTACTAACAGCAACTAATCTACAAATATAAATGCACGAACGCTCTAAAACATTCAGACAGAGCCGAGTAAAATATACGCAACACTAAATTAGTCTGTGAGAAAGTGAGTGAACAAACGAATGCAAATGCATTCATACATTATCGCCCTTGTTTCGACTCACTCTGCATAACTACGTTGACTGCAGTTACTTACTGCCTTTTGTAGTAAGTGAGGTGTTGTGATATTATACAGAAACAATGCTGAATTCCTCTAGCCACTACTTACAGAAGTTTTAGTGTAGCCTTACGCTTGTTTTGTCTGTCTTTTCTGTTGCTATGTAATGTATATGTACACCGTATAGCTCTCTTTGCAGACCGTGGAGTTCAACTCAAATGTCAATCTAAATTCGGATGCTCTTATGTTGTTAGCACGCCTATATATTTCGCAAGGATTGACGACAGCAACTACCTATCCTTTTTATTATGTATTCGCACAGAAATACGCGAAGGCATTAGCACACCTCTACTACGTGGGTGTTGTGTGACACGGGGGTGCTTTCACCAAATATCGACGTCAAGTACGCGACAATTGCATTGTTCACCTTATTTACGTATCGAGAGAGTCGAGTGAACCCATGCAAATGCATGCCGCATGCACCGTCTACATGTACTTAGGTATAGTACACATCCTGCATTCTATTGGTAATGTAGCTCATATAGTGAGGTGAATGGCTGTCTACATATTTCTTCAACTGCAAATATGTGGTACACTAAAGGTTCACCATATATTTACATTTGACATCCACGCACTGCACTATTATCGTTTATGTTCTCCAAAAGACACTGATTCCATGCATGCAAGTGTGGCTCAACTAAACCCCCATGGTACACTTGCATTCACATAAGATTTTCAAATGTGAATCTATTCTCTTTTTACACCGTTGTTCGTTGTGTGTTTCCAGATGTCCACTATTTGTGCTGCGTACAAGCAGTCGTTGTAGAATAAATTAGGGGTTGCCATTACATGCTTGCTAACATTATGCACATACCTAATTGTAAGTACAGCAAAACAAAGGATCACCACACATACGTAATTTTGGAAACCTAAGCGACTACATTTGTACACGTACACTGGTTTGCTCTGGAGGTCTCGAGTGGATTGAGTGTGTAATTTGGAAGCATTGAGTTGCACCAAAATTGATTAATGATGAATAGTCGAGTTCAGGTTGAAGAGGTCTGCTCCGGCTAATTCATTAATATAGTCATTATTCACGTGGGTGTCGAATTTTGAGTCATCCATTGTGTTTAATGCTACTGAAACCCAAAACTGTATTGTCTTTGTGTCTACACGGAACACTCCGCTTATAAAATACGTATGTATTATATGTGTCTGAATAATGTGTACATATATCATACGCCTATACATCCCATTTGTCAATTGTTCGGTGGCAGAAAGCATTAACGTCTCTGGGGGTATACACATTCAACTTACATGTTCAATAAGTCCTTCCATTGATTAAAATGGTTCATTGAATTTTCATTTAACAGCACGAGTTTCAGCAGGTGTAATTGTTCTCATAAAAACCAATTCATTCTACAAAGTATTCCCAGCATATGTATGTATATAATATAGTGTTCTCCTTTGTACTCCATTACTACATCATAATTTAGGGCAAAGATAACTGTTAAATTCTTATCCTTATTAAAAAAATTGTAACAGTCTCTGCAAATACTTGCTGTAAAAGAGTTAATCAAACAAGTGTTATTATTTGTTCGATTGACAGATTCAACTTTCTCATAAAGGTCCATTTAAAAAACGATTGAGCTTTAGCAGTGCACCCTCGTGAAAGGACTTGATGTTCGTTTATTCAACAACAAAGTAATAGATGCAATGTTATTACTAACAATAATAATGAGAGCTAACTTGTATATAACTTGCATTTATGCTTCTCGAGGCACACATTTTGTAAGAACTTTTATTACATCAACAGCCAATATTTCGAAGAATATCTTTCATCTTTCATCAAATGTATTGAAACGAAAAACCCGGTTTTCGTTACAATACATTATGATTTTACTCAATTTATCTTTGGCCCAGAAGAAGATGAAAGATATTCGTCGAAATATTGGCTGTTGGTGCAATAAAAGTTCTTATAAAATGTGTGCCTCGAGAAGCACAAATGCAAGTTATTTAACAAATTACCGAAGTAGAAGTAATCTCCATTACAATTTTAATGATAGCTAGATCAGAAAATATTATTTGTATATCAAGTAAAAATTACGTGAAAAATACATTTTTGTCCTGTGTGCACCGCTCGCATGTTTTAGAATTAATTTTCCAAACAGGAAACATGAAAGGATTGCTTCGTTGTGGAAATTGCCGATATTATTACTAAGTAGCTAAAATATAATATTGTCAAATTGCTTCGAAAGCAAATAGTGAAAATGGGCCGCGAACTGTGGTGTGGTACCTGCTTTGTGCTTATATGTTGAGTTCATGACTTTGACATGTCCTTAGGCCAGTAATCACGTATCAAATTACATTTGGACAGTAAAGTGCATTCGCTCTTTGTGAATTAAAAGAGAATTATGTATTAAGGTAGGCACCATTTGCACAACGTACAAAACAGAACATTCAGTAAAAGGAATGGTTGTGCGGCTCGTACACATTTCGAAAGTGAAATTCATCACTAAATAAAAACATCATTGAATATTAAGTTACTTTGTATTTACCATTAGACAGTAAAATGGAATGAAAATGTGAAACCAGTCAAATCGAGATTCGAATACATAGCTCTCGATTCTACTGGGTTAAGTTTATTAAATTATCAAGGAATAAATGCCGCCGTAACTTAATTGTATCTACATTGTATTCCTATTAAAACTGTACTCTACGTTTGTGTATGTACACACAAAGTACCTATTGGATAATATTTATAGAAGAGAAAAGATAAATGCAGCGTGATGTATTCATAGAGCCATTCTATTTAGAATTTCGGTTAGTGGTTTGGTATGGGGAATGCTCTCTCGCTCCATTTATGAAGCAAACTATTTGACTTTCTCTTTGTAATGTAATGCCAGCACAAGTGAATGCCAGAGAGAAAGAGAGGGACCACAAGAGTCAGTGATATATGTTTTTATGCAAATGATGTAGGTTATGTGCATGTGTTTGTGTCGTTGTTAACTTGGTAGAGTGCATGGTAAATCTCTTTGAATGTACAGAGTAGTGGACTCGGACGGCCTAGTATGCAAGTAATGTATGCAGTGGAGTAAAACACAGTTAGTTAGATGGAATGGAAAATCGTATGTACTACAGATTAGAGTGGAAGATGCTAAAAGGAATGTGGGGCTAGGTAAGTGAACTGCTGCACGAATTCTTATTGCCCGCTGTGCTCCGCTCGTGTAGGCTGGGGTAGCCAGTTGTGTGTGTACAGTGAATAACAACTTCTGGGAAAGAGTCTGTACAAATTTACTCAGAAAGGTAGCAGTAGACAGAGTAGACTGCATTCTGGTGCTTCTGGTGTAGACAAAGTTGCATACATATAAAGTAATGGAAGAAACATACCCGCGGCTACGACGTTGAAGACACACGGTATTGCTTGTCGTCCAATGTCATTGCTGGCCCAGCAAAGAAACGTACCGAATTCGGAGTCGCTCTGAGGAGTGTAGAAGAAACGTGAGAGGTCCCCGTGGGACTGAATCTTTCCGTCCGGCACAACATCCACGTTGTCACCAGCACCGTGAAATTCCCATTCAAACCGTAATGCTGTGGGATTCGAATCAACAGCACATCTCAAGCCAACAGTTTCACCCTTTGAGGCACCCACTGTCACTCCGTGCTCCGATAAACACACTGCAGAATCTGCGATAAGACACAACGGTATTTTGCACATTTCATTTCACGTCACTGGGGCAGAATTTCTTCAAGCTCTACTCTTAAAATATTACCACATGCTTAGGTCCAAATGAAATGTGAAAAAATATAACAATTTTTATAAATAGTCAATAATTCTAACATGAACACTAGTTTTATTGTAAAATTAAACTGTGTTGCATTATTTATAATAAAAAATTCGTCTCCTTGCCTAAATTACCCATGTAACATCTTTTTAACACCCTTTTCTAACGGTTTGACTTGCAACAACAGGATGTGTGCATCTTGCAAAAAATCGCCGTGTCATTATTATATTTAATGCAGCTCCACTGATTCACAAATGTGTAAACGTAAACAATGAATATAGACAATGAATTGTGTGTATTTTGTATACATAAAATGTTCTAAACTCATACGTCGTTATCTAAGAGAACAATGATATAAATCAGATTCCCTGCTGCTTTTCAAATGCCCTCCTGCAGTTGAGTTGCGCTCTTCCTTGTTTCGTAACAACCAAACAAAATTTTGATTCACACAATTTAGTCGAGAGTTGAGAGGGAAAGACTAAGAAATACATTGCATATTCAACCAAACGTGGAAACAGTTGAAAGTAGAAGTATACATATATATAGTAGAAAGCAAGAACTGAAAATACTATATATGTATAGGTTTAGAGTCCCCCACTTTATTTTTTACAGTTACACAACACAGTTTTTATACCTAATGAAAGAGAAACCATAAAATGTGATTCTTAAAATTGGCATTTGTATTTGAGCAGCCTATTTGTATTTTATGACATGAAATATTGCGTTCAAATCTGTATCTTCACCGATTTTTATCTGTTCAATGTCTGCGTACACAAATAAAAGCTCGTACAGGCGAAAACAAGACTTTCAAAATCCATAAAACATGTCTGCCTTCGGTGAATAATTTATTAAGCACTTTTTTTGCAATTCTCGCCATCGTAAATCAATAGATTGTGGAGTTATTTACAACATTTTTATTTACATGCCTCTACCCTTCACTATAGGTAGATAAAATTCACGTTTCCCCTTATCATTTATCGCCTGTTCGCGCACACTTTGAAATATATTGCTACCCTAGACGACTAGTCACACAAAGATGTTACTAACGTCGAGTTAGCAGAGTTGCAAAAAATCTAGACTTGCAGCTTTCAGGCTGTAAACTGGAAAAGTAAGAATAGGCGCACTATAGCAGCTGGCTCATTCTTTATAGTAAAGTTAAAGTAAGTTGAGTTCTGGTGATAATTATTGAGTTCAATGTCTCAAGGCTACTATATAAACTTCCGAGATTTGTACAAATACCTACTTTGTATTTACTAGACTATGGCAGGAAAGTGAACAAGCTAACTCTTAAATTATTAGTTAAGTCATTCAAGTCAACTTAAAGCAAGTCATTTCGATTCGACATCAAGTCAAGCATAAGACTGCTTTCACTGGTGGTGAAAGGCGGAAAGGAACAACAAAGTTTTTCCGCACTGTCTAGGCAAGTCTTCCCTGTGGCTCTTTTAGGCAAAGAGCTCAGACTCTCAATGTTTAAACAAATTCAAAGTGCATAACTAATGCTAATAGCTCTTGGACTTGATCTCTAGCTAACAATAATGCTTTACCTTTGTCTCACAAAGGTTTTATAATCTACAACGAAGCAAATAAGGCCTATATATATTACAGATGTGCTCAGCAACCTGCACTGCTAGGGAACCCTTAAATATGTAACTCTGCTCAATACAATAACGTTCGTATAAATATTCATTGGATACATGCTAATTAATATTATGGTATCAAATAAATTGTTATTTACTTAAATGCACACGTCAGAGAGTTTAAAAACAAAGAAACAATAATTTAGTGTCCAAGTTCTGTAGATGGATTTTTTAATGGTTCGTGTTGATTTCTATATACACTTGTATAATACAACAATACAAGTTGCATTATCAAAGTGATTCCTTCGTATATACCTACATTTTACAATTTCTAGCCTAAAATTGAAATCATTCAATATGAAATAGAATTTATAGCAAGCTACCATAAATATTTCTTATATTTACATAGTAAAGTGATGCAAAAAGGGCTTCAGTATTAAACACATAAATTAATACATTAAAAGTAACGTACAAATGAAAGCAGCTGAAAAATTGCATTTGAAATTGTTGGTTCATTGTTTTCATGAAAACACGTGCAAATGACTTGAGACAACTTTGGAGTTACCAAAACAGATTTGCCTATAGTTGGGCACTCACGTTGTACAATAGCTTACTGAGAATTAAAGGTTCGGAGCACCAGTGTTAAATATTTGAAATATTTATATTTAGTAGTAACAGCATTAACCTACCATGTATCTTATACAGTAGTTCTTTAGACGAGGAATTTATTTACACTGTGCACGCAAACAATAATATTATGGTTACGGGTAGTGCACGAACCTTCTACAGAAAGATAAACTCGTTCAAAAGCTGTGAGTGCCACGGCTGCTTATTGTTAGTTCGAAGGTCGTTGACGGTGCTATACGCCACGTTAAGTCGAAATCATTTTACTATACTCAAAACCAATATGGGCCAATAGACAACAACCATACATTTGCAGACTAAATAACAATTGCAGTAGGGTACAGACAGATATAGACCAGGGAACTGAATTGCACTAATGTTTTTGGTACGGAACATGTTTAATTTACAGAGAAGTTGCCATTTCATGCGTACTAGTACATACATAAGTTTGGTCTTGACAACATAACGTCGTGTTGTAAATGTGGTGAAAGAAAGTGGGCTCTACACCATTACTCACTCCTCCGTTTCTATAAGTCAGTGTAGTTAAGTTATCATGCTATTTACTATTTAGTAGTGATATTAAAAGTTAATCCAATGCAAATCAGTCAATTCTATTTTAGCTTTTGCATTGTTAATGACTCGGTGACGCCCTGCTCACAAATAACAAGGCAAAGAGTTGCGCTCAACACCCGAACGTTAAAATTGAATCATAGGAGTGATGTTGCAATACAATTTCCAGCTGAAAATAATGCAGTTTTAATTCAAGTTTTAATTTTGTAATGTCCAGTTGTGCAGTCTGCTCTGACAAAATTCCGTATTGAATTGGAGAATATAAAATAAGTAATGTTGAAGAATTCAATTGAATGTAACAATTTCCAAGTCCTATTAATATTCCAAGCCCCTGTGAAGCATGTACGTACATAATACTTGATTCAGAGTTAAATAGACTTACACAATACGCTGAGGAAAACCACATTGCTGGTAGTACTTCCTTCTGCGTTGGTGGCAATACACGAGTAGTTACCGCTCGCTTTTCTATTGATTCCTTGCAGAACGAGACTTTGGTTGCTCATGATTATACCGGCGCTAACGGAATGTTTTAGCTCTTCTCCCTGCAATTCAATAGCCAATATCAAAATTTGTCATTTATTAGACTCAATCAAATATTGTCATATTTATTTGTCATATTTTCAACCAACAATTCGATTTTATTCTACTAAACTCTTCGGTTATTGGAGACTGGCCATCATAGGAAGAAAAATACAAGCTTGCTAGCAGGAAGCCAACTCGCTCTTACACCCTTCCACTCGGAGACCGTGTAATCCAAAATTACACTTACAAGTAATTCTTTTTTAATCTCACTTTTAAAGTGTATTTGAGAAGGATTCCTACCACACCGACATAAATATTGTGTGTAAAATATTATTTATTTTGAAATCGAATATTGATCGATAAGTAGTTTGAAGACTAAAAAATGCCTGCTAAATTGAATTCGCCACCGCTCTATATTTTTACAATATGTGAGATGGCAACTCTTGAAACGTTTGGATTTAATTGAATCAGCACTTGAATTTGTATAGTATGTTCAAGGACTGCCACCCAATAATAGAGCACATAATGAAATACTGCATATTTGACATCTGGGAGAAGCAAGAAGACTCTCGGCTTGATTTGTCGAAGTTCTTGTGAAAGGAACGGAGGGCAACGAAAACCAGCATTTCCTGACACGGAATCGATCTAGTCTTTTCTAGGCTTTCTTACTATTCGGGCGGCGTTATTAACAAAATAAATGGAATGACACGTTCGTTGAGCAGTCAACATTAGACGAGTGAGAATTGTGCACTTCTCCTCTTAAGAATCGTGTCCAAATAGAAAATTAGAGAGTAAAAAGCTGAAGACGGCTTTGTTAACTAATTCTAATGCTCAACTTACATCTGTTATGCTGAAAACGGGCCAAGGGAATTCAAGGCGCTAACAAAGCACGACAAGTTTTTATTTAGCACGTCATACTAAATGCAACATGATCACATGATCTTTCAAATTTGCACAGTTAGTAAGTCATGCATCGACGTTTATTATTACACTTCCTCTGTCTAATGAATTACCGTCCCAGAGTTAGTACATATTATGTACATACCACCATACCACCTTAATACACACTTTCTACGCTCGTATTGAACAATTCAACAAATAAACAAGTAAAGTAAAATAAATAGGTATAACTACTAAAAGTGTATGTGGGCTATCCAAAGAGGATGTCATTAATTTTGCAGGAAACAATTCGAATTTCGATACTATCCCTACTTCCACCTACACTCACGATAAGTATTTTTACTCACAATCAGTTCTGCTTATATACTTGGACATAAGGACTGCACAAATCGTGTAGCGGTAACATTAGGAAGAGCTCACCTTATTTCTCTAAATACACAAATGGTATTGCACCCATATTAGTGACACAAAGAAAACGAAGACTGAAGCTAGCGAGGACTACATGCAATTAACGTTAATAAATGTTTCTCGCGTCAGTTCCAACAACTCACATCAATTGACTTGACTTCAGCCGGTAATAACTTCACTAGAACTTTCTCTTTCATCTCACAGGTCAAACTCATCGTAAAACAACGAGAATCGGACATGAGAACTGGGCGGAGAACAAAGACAAAGAAAACTAGAAAGTTAACAAGAAAACAACAAAACACTCTGAAAGCCCATAACTGTCGGCTTTCACTTCACTACGCTTTAGTTCACGTACTATTTGTGTATGTAAACGCTTATGTGTGTGGATCTCTGCTCCTACGGTACAATGGGTACTTTTCAATGTGAACAGTCGAGCCAGTATGTATTTATGTGAACTGTGTTCTGTGCTAACACAAGAAGATGTCTATGTGTACTATGTATATATGTTAGAGTTAGGCTATAGCTCTACTACTTATAGGAATAAGCGGAGACGACACGATTATATCCACAACGACAAAGAGAGCAATATACAATGTATTGTCTAACGCTAACTTTGAGCATGATTTACTCTTAGAAACACAAGAACTAATTTGTAAAGGTTCTCTCTTCCCATTTGCAGTTCACTTGTAGTACACCGTGTGATATATGTACTGTGTTGACATCAAAGACCTACTTCCTACCCTTTTTATATGGATGATTGCATTTGCCAGAGTCTGTGTGCCAGTTGACATCGATAGTCATGCTTTCATTCAGGGGGCTCTTCCACAGAGCGAACAGAAACTATCAACTTACCTGCACTTAAGTTAAATTTAGTAACTTATTGTTCGTCTTAGTAAACCCTAGAAAGCTACTTTCGTTGAGAGAGTTCCTTTCATGATCTTTTTGTGCCCGACTTGTTACACTTAGTTTGTATGCCTATATGTACTGTAAATACTAGTATTCGAAAGTGTATCTAGATTTGTTAACAATATTAGTAGAGCCTGTAATTTATTAAGGGTGGCGACAGGTTACACATAAGCGAAATCAGATCTCAAATAAACTCATGACTTGTTATGTGTACAAGTTCAAAGAGTTGCGTTTGAGAGAATAACCTTGACAAACTACCCTTAACTTTAGGTTAATTGCAATATATGTATCTGTACTTGCGTAGTCCTATGTGCTCGTTCTATAAATAAAAGTATAGGGATAACATACATATATATATAGACTGTCATTTACTCATTTCTCATTATATTTACACACAAAGTCTGAGTTGTATCAATACTTAGTTACTTCAGCGAAGGTATTAACCTGTCAAAAATACTTCTGAGCCAAGATAGTGTAGAATGGTATTTCGAGTAGTTGAACCGGAATTAATCTACTCCAGAGACACAAAGACGATGATAAGCAATGTTGTGATCTCTTTCTGATAAGAAAAGTATAGAATAGCCTTTCAATTGGAGCAGCACAGATTACTTATCTGTGCCAACAGGGAATGAATGGAAAAAATCTACTGCTGCTGGAATTAGTTTTAGTTGAATACTTGAATGTAGCATACTCCACTTACTTATTTACCTTAAAATGAAAAGGTAAAAAGTCACAAAATCGTACGTACTTACTAGTACATTTTCCATATAACATTCGTTGTAAACATGCCATACTATTTTATTTTGTACTAAACCTTTCTCTAACAATTATTTCATTGTGTTTTGTATTACTATTTAAACTAGATGAACGCATTAAGCACACTTTTTACTTAGTTTTGATGTTAAACTACATTTCGAAGCGATTTCGAAGTATTTATAAGAAAAAAACTTGTAGTAAGTAATGTGATGTGTAGAACTTATGTAAATAAATGCGGCGCATTTACGATGGTCCTTGTGAAATCCTTCCCTCAACATTTGAATAAACTAAACCTGCCATTCGCGTACGTTTTATATGGATCTTTTATAAACATAAAATCCGATTGCAGAACATTTCATTAATCTGCATGAAGATTAGTTATAAAAGTTAATTTGTGTAAAATCACAAAAGTATTCAACAGCAGACGTGTTAAAAAACTTCTTTGGTTCAGAAATGAAGAAGGAAGTCTATTTAAATATAGTACGTCCATTTGTACTTTGATAAAATAAGAAATCGTAGTAAGCGCAATCCTACGGAATTACTTTCATTGTACGTTTTTATAAGGAGTCTTTAATATGGGCACACTACTAAATAGTTGGCAGCTATATAGAACACTTTACTGTGTATCTATAGGTTTGCTTTTGAGTGAAAGTGAACCGAAAAGATGAAAGTGCGAAGGCTAAAAGCGTCTTAATTATTATTACGATTTGCGGTCTATCACTGCTTTTGATGTTGCTAACTGACAAAGTTCTACATATTTGATTTCTCTCTTCTACTCACTTTTTATGTAACTTATCATCGTACTTACAACTAAAATATTGAGGTATTCTTCAATCAAATGAAGATACATACATACATACTTATATTTAATATACCTCTGAGAGGAATATTGAAATATTCTTTATTGGGTATAGTTTTACTGATTATGCGTTTGGTATGTGTACTACAAATTGTATAACACATTTTCCCATGCAGTATTGTAGTCTACAATACTGAATGGGAAAATCTCAGTGTACCCTTAAAATTATATAATCTGCTCCCAATATTTTAGATTGTTCTTGCTTTCTTTCATTCTTCAGGCTTTCATTCTCGGAATGAACATAATAGAAATACATACAAACAAAAAATACTGTTATGTGAATAATGAGGAAAGAAAATGATTTCTTTCCAGAAATTTACGAGCATGAGCGAATTAAATTCATAGCTGAAAAAAATGATGGATACAAACCCATATTATTAGCACCGTGTCTAGGCTATGATCATTTTATTACGATAAAATATAATTATTTCGAAAGAGTTTACACAGTAATGACAGAACTTATGCATTCACATGCTTAGTAATGCATGTAAAGTAGTTGTTAAAGGAAACAGTGTTGGTACAACACAATAGAAACCGTTATGGAATCAGCCTTCCAATGTCTGATACAAAAAGAAATAAAAGAATGAGATTAATTATGAAATGCAATGCACGTAGAAGATGAGATAATCAAGATTCATTACGTTTCTGACATATTTTGCGAACGTCAAAAGGGAACGCAGATGAAAACAGAGATTTTCGAAGAAAATAGTTTCTTGGAAAGAATGCTCAAAGCCGTTCTCTTTGGGAACAAGATTCCACATTCTCAAGATGGTGTGATGATTAGAAAGAGAAAAATATCTTGTTGAGACTTGAATTGTTCGATTGCATTCCAGGATAGTAAACCGAGAGTGAATTGTGAATTGGAGCTTACTAACACAAATGTCCTTTTTAAATAACACGGAGAATAAGCAAGGAAGGCTGGTTTCAATTCCTGGTAGACTGTTGATTGAGATGAAGCTGGAAGCAATAAAATTGATGATTGGGAACTAGTAAATTCTACAGTCAAGGCAGGACTTTCGTAATGTCGTTTTAAAGTAAGTTCAATTCACCTGTAAGTGAAGGTAAGCAAAAAAGCACAAATCCACCATAGCCAGCCGTACGACAGTAAAGGAGATTAGAATTCTTTGTGGCCCTCTCAAAATTTGTCGAAAGTTACAAATTATTCGAAAAGTTTCTCTAGATTCGTGTAAGAGACGGGAAATAGAGGGAACAGAACCACAACTCAAGTCAATTCACAAGTTGGATTTCCTCTTCTTTTGTTCTGGCTCAAAAGAGTCGTTTGTCACACGATCGAAAGTACGGAAAAATTATCTTGCTCACTAAGTACCCTTAACGCTTCCATAAACCGAGAATTAAGTGACTGTTAAGGTGTTTTAGTCTCATGGAAGAGAAAGCATCTTTCACGCTTTCTCTTTTACTTTACTATCGTCCATTCTACACGCTACGATTTCATCAACTACCCACGTTTATGTGAGCAACTGTACACAGTGACATTCACAATGAATGTTAGTACTTTTGTACGCACTGTTGTCATTTCGCCCTAGTTTATTCAATTTCTTCGAATTTCACATATAGTCACTAAAGTCAATATTTCTCTTTTCTTGAGATATTAAAAGAAACTGTTTACCCAAACGAATACAATGGAAGAATATCCCCGGGCACTGTGAAAAAATAGTATTTTGTACCATTTCAATGGAACCACACGTTCCACTGGCAGGAAATCACACAATCTCTATGTAAACCAAAACTAGTATTTATGTTGAAGATTACCACGTTACTCGTGCTAACTTGCAATCAGAAATTTGTATTCCACCATCGATCTACAGTTTGATCACATTTTTATACAATTTTGTACATCTTTTCGATAATACTAGCAGCACTGCATTGTATTGTAACACGGAGGTATAAATAATTCATTTTACTGAAATATTAAAAATCCATCTTGAAAATTCCAAAATCTGAATTTGGGCGCAAGTTAGTTAACATGATAAATAATAACCTCTAACAAAGTTATTTCACCTGCCATAAAGGGTGGATGAGGCAAGGCTAGAGATATGAACAGTAAAATAGGGAGATACATTGAGGATATACATAGGTACATGTAAGTAAGAGAATACATCATTGCAATGCAATGTGTCGCCCAAGTTCTGCGGAGATGATAATGGTGGTAGCTGAAAAGTGTACATAACCTACTTCGGGGAGTTCATCTTTGATGCAGTGTGAATCTCGTCTCTCATACTAATGAGACTGTAAGAGCTCTGTTAAGTTAGCCTTTCAACGGGCGCGCCACGTGGGAAGTGAGAATCATCGATTGGCGAAATAGCAGTTATTTGGGAAATACAATTGGGAGGGCAGGTGGGCACCTCGTAGACACGGGATTTTTATGATGAGAAGATTGGAGATATAGTAGTACCTAACCTTGATCCGCAGCTTTCCTCTTCTAATCCCATGTGTTATCTTTCTCTTGAAGACATAAAATTAAATAATTGGTGCGTAATAAACTGTCGCAAGGTTTCAATAGACTTACGTGTTAATGACTCACAAGTCTCGCTTTATGAATCATTTTCCTATTAACCAAGCAATAAAAAGTTCTCATCCCGCCAAACTAACTAAGGAAATAATCTGCCGCAGACTTCCCCTTCCACTCGTTCAAGTAAATACTAAATACTTTTATGGCTGCATACTGTACAGTTCTTAAAATGGAGGAAAGGCTAAAGGGAAGAAAAGAACGAAGAAATGATTAAAGTGGCAGTCGACATTAAGAAATTATTCCTTTCCCATGAGACAAAGAAAACACTCTTCATATATTTAAAATATCAATTCACTAAATTCTAATATATACTTAAATAGAATGTAAAACTGTACGCATGTAAGTAAAATGCAGTCTGTATTCAACTATTTCATTTGCGTTACACTTACTTAGGAATAACTAATGCACATGTTGACAGCTTGGTGGAATTTCGATTTCACTTAAAATCACGAAATCTTTTCATGGAATAAATAATTGAAGGTATTATCGATCAATTTTTTTTATGTAGTACTATAAATACTCGGGTATTAAGTATATTTATGTATTTATATAAAATATATATGTAAAATATTTTTTAACAATTAGTGTTCTTGTGCGTCACATTTACATGTGGACTCTATACCTTTCATCGTATTGTTTTCTTTAATAGGAATAGTGATTCACGTGTTTCATAATTAAAAATCAAGACGTATTGGTATGTAAAAATGCTCTTGGGTCTAATGCTGTAAAAACAATGTTACAGTGCTAATGCTAATGTACCCTTAAATGTTCACAGTTGTTTAATCTGTACTTTAAAAAAATATTAAGTATATGCTATTTTACGTAAATTTTACAACAATTAAATGATTGAGTGGTTGTTTGTGTGTACCCAAGAGCAATCAGACAACTGTATCCATATGTTAGGGGAAGTACGGTGAATCCGTCATTCACTGAAAAAGCCAAGCACACAGACACATGCATATTTAACATGCAAAACTGCAAACAATTTCGTTTTCAGCCCTGTGTTTCTTCAGCTAAGTGTCTGTCTGAATCCGAAAACTGGTTCAGATGATATTTGTAAAATTATTTATATATTTATTTTATTATTTATTTATATATTATAATAAATTATATTTGAAAGGTAGTTTACTGCAAATATCGTCTGCACCAGTTTTCGAATGCAAAAATCAATTTTCTACAAGAATAATTGCACGGATATTCTCATGTTCTAACAAGTGTAAGTGTAGTTGAAAAAACAGAGGACTGAATATGAAATTGCTGGCAGTTTTGACTATACATATTTACAGGTCTGCTTGGCCTTTTCCGTAAATGACGAATTAACCGTTCTCCCGCTAACAAATATGCAAAGATTACAAGGGAACGGTTTGATGTATGTTTGACTTGCTTGTTCAAGTGCACTTTAAAATAACTCATCACAAGTACCAAGTGGGCACAAACATACATATCTGTAGTTCCTACTTCATATATTCTTAGAAAATCGCGTTCTCAAATCTCTTAAGCTTAAATAAATAAACTATTGTTTACTTTAGAGAAACTTTGGAATTATAGATCTCTTGACGCTCTGCAGAAGCGAAGCAGTGGTATTACATTACATAAATGTAATGCTGCAGCACGCACACCTATTTAGCTTAATATACCACTTCTAGATGTTTAGTGCGAAGAATGCGAATGCGAATGCACCTTGAACATCAACTCTATATATTGAACCGCTTATAAGTTAGAATACTTATTTCAAAGAGATTCGTCGAGCTCAGCGATTAAACAATTATTAGTTCTCTGGCAGATTTTTATCTTTAAACTATTCAACGTAACTTCCACATGTATTTGAAACCTTCTATACTATATCTCTATGGACTGTCATTATAAAAGTGAAGATTGCGAGAGCGAATCTCCCATTTTTTTCTCATATTCCGATATTGTACACATTTTATTTTGATGCTATTATGGTTAATTTAGTTTTCTACAGTAGATACTAATTATTTGTGCAGACAATATTTTAAAATTAAGCATGGAAGGAACTCAATTTTATAACTGACAAGCATATGGTACACCCAGTAACACCTCGATTTTAGTAACACCTCGGCAATGGGGGCAAGAAGTGTGCCGAAATCCAACTGCAAAAAGGGAGGAAGGGTACGTACATGAACGACGATTTGAGAAAATGAGTGAGTGAATGAGCAGAGTGTGGATATATACTATGCAGAAATGTATTGTCGTGTGTGTGTGTTTGTTATGTTCTGTTGCGCAGCATTGCTTGTTGCATTGTTGTGTTTTGAAATAATAATAATATTTAAAGTAATCTCGTAATCATAAAACTCTCCTGTAATAGGCCTGCACCTTTAAAATTGAAAAAACGACCACACTTCTATTGTCTCTTACCACCCCTGAGTCGTAAGAGTTTCAAAGCATGATATATGTAATGTACATATAAGCAACAAAACCTTTAATTTGGGAATTTTTGAATCACAAATTGGCAAAGAGTGAGAACATAAAACATAACAGGTGATATTTAACAAATGAACTTTGAATTAAAATTGCATAGTCAGCATTTGCAAATAGAATCTGCAGTCATACTGGTCTGATGCTAATAATAGAAATCTTGAAAAATATGGTCTGCTTTTCCTCCACACTGTATATCTACAATTAGCGAGTTAAAGTGGCATATGTTATTTGCTCTCTTTTTAATGACTATTTACTTTTCTCACTAATGAACACGAAGGCAAAGATAAATTATTTCCGTAGTGACTGAATATTTTAGGAAGGTTTGAGGTTGGAAGATCAGACTTTTTTCATTTACTTAGTAGAATACTATTTTAGGAGAGAAAGAGAAATGAAAAACTTACATTGAAAAGCCAGAGAAGACGCGATGTTTTTGGGTTGGCTTGAATGTGACACTCTAAGGAGAAAATTAGTATGTTTCACTAATTTTTTGTGATAAAAATAAATCATTTCAATTAGCAACAAATTTTAGAAAGTTACCAAAATAGATATCGCTTCTTTCCTTAATCTGTAGTGGATTCAGCGTGCTGCCTAATGATAGTTTCACTTCAGGTAGATCTACAACAAACAATGTAGACACGATGAAAATATGTGATTAAAACCTTTGCAAAGCAGCTGGCGCAAAATAAGCAGGATGGGCTTTGTGTTATATAAATTGAAAAATATTCGGTAGATTCATCAAAAGTAAACACTAATGAGGAGCCCGGGGATGAGGATACATACTCAAAACCATTACGCAGCTTATTCGATAGAAAAGAGCTGAATTAGCATCGCTTGCTAAATATAGTTTTTGATATGGGGTGCATGGAGTGGTGCACTAAATACGGGTAAATAAATAAATAGAACGGTCCTAACTGCACCGAAAGTAAGGTGCATAATATGATAATAAAATTAGCCATTCAAATTCAAAACACACGTTACACAGATTCGATTCGATAATCAAAGGAAGTTTACTAAATACGGTTAATTTTTTGTAGGCAGTGCTACGAATAATATACCAAACGTGCTCCTCACAATCTGCATAGCAAGTCAGCACACTACATACTACCAGTACTTAAAATGCAACGCAAACCATCCTTAAGTTAAATGCAGGCATGAGAAAGCCGAGAACTAAGCCAAAAATGGTTAAATGAGAGGTAATAAAAATGTTTTACAAACTTGAGTTTTAACGAGACATTTTGTGCAGCTGTATGACTCATGTACATTCCGAATAACTACCTAGATCACAAATTTTAACTTCAAGCACAAATGAAGAGAGGAAAAATCTCATCTAAGCGCAAGCAAACATATATCCCAATTATACATGGTGGAAAGCCATCTCTTTAACTTTCATTAACCGTCGTCTTCGAAAATTCGGATGGCTTGTTTTCCCAAGGAAAACATTGTAAATAAGATTTTGTTTCGGGCAGGAAGAAAGGACAAACTTTTTTCTTTTCATTGGGAGAATCGCTACGTGATTTCCATTCCAATTCGCATCGTGCTTCGGTATCTCAAATCTACAGATTCTCACTCGCATCAAATGGTAATACCCTCTCACTCACAACCAAGTATAAAATTCTCTGTATTTGTAGTTTTACTGTAGCTTGTACCTTTCCACGTTTACGGTGATACAGCTAATGCCTGAACAGTATATAGTGCATGTATACTCTGCAGGCAGTACAACAATTTCCTCTTTCCATTATTGTCGGGATGTCTCCCATTAGATTCCTCAGTCTTGTCATGACAAGTACACTTCACCAAATAACATATTATATGTCCCTTGTTCTGGATTGACTTCAAGCTACTCTTTGATTTCCAATTCTTCTTTACTTTCTTAAGTAAAAGGAAGAAAGACTGTTCCGTAGTGCATCTACTGCAATGCATCGTAAGCGAAATCCCAAGTGAACTCGCGAAGAACAAATTCTCCACAATTTACACATATATATATACATCTACACATAGCCATCTTAAAACGCCAAATTCTAATTCTCAAAGTGAAAAACTGTAAAATTAAATAATACAAATTTTTATGTATTTTGTACAAATTTTTTTACCAAAATATACTGCATTAAAATATTAACAAAGGTTGGACACTTTGGACATACCAATCACCAAAATACATTTTTGTAAAACAACCTTGATGTTTTTAAAATTCAAAAATATGCGAAAGTAAATTCAATGTCTTATTAATGCATAGTGAAAAACGCACTCGATAAAGTTTGAATGGTGTATTGAAGAAAGAAGAAAAATACGATGGCAACTTTTGAATCTAAACTACGCAGCAATCTACAGTAAAATGTTCGTTCCGGGCTTCATTTGTGGGGAACCAGCATACAGAACACTGTGATATCTCTGTGTATGTTTTGTGTCTATCTGCTTATTAGACGTATTACGTCGCGTGTGTTAGACCCTACATTGCTTATGTGATGTGATCTGGTTTGAGATGACGTGATCTCGTGTACAAAGTCGAATGAGGTACTCCTCTCTGTCTGAGTAGCACACCGAATAAAATTCGGTTGAATGCTCTCTAGTTTACAAATGCATGCATGGCCAGCCCTTCTCATCTGATTTCATTTCGTTTCATTTCATCGCATCACATTCTATCAATGCTCATCTTCGTTTTATCAGATTTCCTTTTCTTCTAAAGGATCAATGATTTATGTAAGCATTCAGTTTTCATTCCCCTGAAAATCTTTTTGCCAATCTCTAAACCTTTTCCGGTCTGATTTTGCACTACCACAAAATAAAAAATCTAAAGGAAACATGTAAAGAGCTAATCTTATGTAAGTAATTTTGATGAAATTCATAAATGCCCGAATTGGATTACACCAACTCAAAGGAAAAAGAGAACATAATATTATGTATGGATATGTGCGTTCAATAGTGGCACTATTGCATAGCAGTAGGTGAATATACGATATATTTTTAATACAAAGACCTCTCCAAGATTGAAAATGCTACCACCAACCATTTTAAGAAGGTTCATGGTTTCTGGTTTGAGTGGCGAAAGTAGAAAAATTTGCAATTGCATTTTAGTAGATGTTTCACAATCTCCGTAAAATTGTTTTCCATTCCATAATTTCATTGTAGCATTTAATATTAGAATTCGTTCAAAGGTTGACTGATGTAATAACCGATTATAAATGGAATAAAAAAACTATTGTATTCGTACTGCAAAAGGCAAATAAAACGACAAAATCTCCCAACAAGTTTTAATGCTTGTTAAATTCATTGAACATTTTTTTCAGCATTTTTAGATGAAAGAGATTGTTTCATAATATGTTAGTAGGTACTAATTTTTAGTAGAAAAGGAATGGCCTACCATCTCGACTTCCCCGTTGAATTTGTAACAAGTTTAATTTTGGATCTAGTGGGCCCACTGTGGGCCCGCCCTCGGTGTAAAATTATGTTCCGATCCTTTTAGGCTATATTCAGCAGTATCCACTTTTTTAATTATATCAATTTTTAACACGTTCTGCGAAATGTCTTTAGAAGTCAATATCACAAATTTTGCCCAAGAATGGTATTACATATATTCGAGAAACTTAAACACCATTCTAGTTTCATTGTGTTCGCGTGCTCCTTGTGTTAGTGAATAGAAGTCAGCGCTGTGAAATGTAAGTACTACAAGCATGATGCATCTTTGTCTTTGAATCTTAAAGATTTATGTACTGCATGCAATGCACTAGGATTCTAGGAATCAAGGAAAGCAATTTCTCTTTTATAGTCGATAGAATTTTATATGAAGGGCGAGCGTTTGTATGAGAAAGTACATTGCAATGTCGTAAAAGCGTACACCTACTGAACTAAACTAATGGTAGAGCCTAACTGTGCAGATATTTCACGTAAGATTCCGCTTTAGGCAAAAACAAAGTACACGCAAAGCTTCACGAACGCATAAATGATCGAATAGACAACGATCCATTAGAATGCAATATAATTGAACTCGACGACTCACAAACAACGTTGATTTTCCAAATCTCCTCCAAAACATGAGAGTGGTTCAGATAGGGATTTTCTGCACGACAAATTATAGATGCACCGTTGTCTAGTGGCGTGGGGGTGAATAGGTAGGTGCTCGTTGTCACATTTCCACCATCCAAATCCTATTACAGAACAACGAAACAAAAGACAAAGAATAAATAAATACATTGTTTAAATACAGGTTTGCTGCGTCAATTAGAATTCTAGAACGGCTTTTACATAGGTGCAATTTTAAGAACGCATCTAAAAGTATTGATCGCTTTCTCCAAAAAAGAGACACAGTTGGCGAATTATACATAAGTACGAGTACGACCCAAAATTATTCGACTTTAATGGAACACGTCGACACATCTACAATAATAGTGCTGTGCCTTGCACACATTTAGTGAGCCATGTTGCGGTAATCCCACTTAATCCGAATAGCGTTAAAATGGGCTGCTAATTCGTCTTTTTCACCAAGCCCAACCCAACACTCCAACACTAATAAAATAATAATCAGTCCAGTTCATGCATTTTCATGAATTTAAATAGCAAATAAAGTGATCGACATGTAGACGGTGCAACCGCCTGTAACCATGCAACAGAAGTGCTGGATTACAGTCGGTAATCGACTAACTTGATTACAGACCTCGTGATTTTTGAAATTTTGGGGGTCTTGTAGGAGTTATGTT